>CAJQZM010041581.1:57327-73258 GCA_907164665.1 Colias nastes | reverse complement strand
CTTAAAGTAGCCACCGGACGTACGGTATGCAGATGATATTATTATCATGTTTGTTTATATCTAATTGCAGCATATGATGCCTTATGTAATTATTGTTTCAATACCAAACGTTGAGACTTTCAAAAATAAGTACACATAACCTAGTATTACGACGAATTACGTTTTTTTGTGTCTATGTCAAGGATTCCGTTTAATTTTGACTAAAATTAATATTTATGAAGGAGACGTAATATATCACTTTATAGTTATATTACCAGGGTTTATGTTTGACCGCTTTGTATAAAATTATACTGTTTGTGTCGAATACAAGTCCTATCTCAAATTGTTATAAAAATCTGGATCGCTCCCTTTTATTTATATTCTTCTATAAATTATAACATTTTATTAGGGGTTTTGTGAATACCAACACATAATTATGTGAATCTATAACCTTTATATTGTGTAGAATGTTTTATAAAAATATGTAAACAAAGGGTTACTAAACAAAATGATACATTTATTGCCTATTCTTCTTTATGTATCATTAGTTTCCAAACAATACAAACTTGTATATCACTTCTAACAAAGTGTCAAGCATACTTATACGCATATGTATGTATTTTACAACCGGGATTTCAAATAGTTGCCTAATAAACGTCATGGTTAGTGCGGAATGTTGGTGAGTTAGAGTATGTATGTTCTTCGTGGCTAATGAACCGTGGTTATATATTATGTACTTCGCCGTAGAATCCCGTTCAAGTCACCAAGACATAACCGTACCTAGCTAATTACCGGATTTTTTAGGTTAGTTGAGCATAGAATTGCCTATTTGAGACAATGTACGCATCATTACTTTATTAGT
Source organism: Colias nastes (assembly GCA_907164665.1). NCBI lineage: Eukaryota > Metazoa > Arthropoda > Insecta > Lepidoptera > Pieridae > Colias > Colias nastes. Next base: position 72,417 of record CAJQZM010041581.1, on the reverse strand, counting down.
AAGAAATATTTTGCTTCTTCTACGGTTATGGATTTATAATTTGGGACGAGTTAAATTTTTGTGTGGTTCTTATGGAGAATCTAATGAGCCACCAAAGGAGCAGTAAAACATGCTACATACTTACAAAGTCTTTGAACTAGCCACGTGTGATGTGACGGGAAAAAATAAACAGCTAGAGTACTTAGGCCATTGATGGCTTCCACAGCGGGTGGTTTCACATGAAGTGGTCCGTAAAATGTGTGAGATAGGCCTATCTTGCTGCCATTGTTCAGAGCCTACACCATTGTCACTATGGTAAAGCGGACACTTCCTTTGGTTAAGGGACACTCATCAGTTCATGTGTCTAAATTTGCATACAGTGTAGTCGTTAACGGATAAAAAAATATTAATTAACGATGTCTCGTTTGAAGACGTAAGTATTTTCAATTCTCTGTATGTCATCTGAAGAAATAAAAGGTTTTGATGTTTAATTTTTAGCCAGAGCGTATTGATAATAAATAATATTTAAATTAATCGAGTTCCCAAGAAACATTATGAGTGAAAAAATATGAGACGCTAATCATAGGTAATAATTATACTTACACAATAAATGTAACGACCAACAAAATAATACACCTGTTTCTATAGTCTTCCTCATCTGAAATGAATGAAATGAAATGAAAAGAAATGAATGAAATGAAATGAAATGAAAATGAAAAAATAAAATCTCGTCTTTATTTCCAAAAATTGAGCACTATTCGTACCTACTTAGTACGAATAGTGCTGTTCATAGTGAAAACTTTTTATAATAATCTGAACCATCACAAAACAAATATTTAGTTGATACGAAACATGATGCAGGTGTGACGGCATTTAACGAGTTAGTTCCATGCTATTGTCGGCTATGACATAATGTGTGTTTATCTGTGCTGTGGATAATAGATAGCGAATTGCGTTCACCTTGGACACCTTGAGAGCGGAATGTTGAAGGCATGAGATTTGTTGATACAATTAAGTTTGTCTTCTTACTGAGGACGGTAAAGAGATGTTGCGCATATCAATAGATCTTGATAAAACATCTAAGAAATAACTTATGTAGAGACAATACTATGAAGTATTAGGATCACTGTTTTATTGTTGTTTTTCATCATTTGGATTTTAACGTCTTTGTTAATATGTAAAATAACGAACTAACAATTCGAGAGCAACAAGACGAATTACTTGCTATCTCCATTTATGAAACGTCCATTGATTGTTCAGATTAAAAACCGTTTTACGATTATTATACTGCCTACAAACCGCCTACAGATAAACAACGTAGAATTGCCCTAAAGCAAGCAGTGTTTTACAAAGGAAAAATATTAAATTATTATTCAAAACAGCTGTGCAGTTAAAGAGGTCAGTTAATATAACCTTGATCATGCATTCCTCAGAACGGGAAGTATCAAGTAAGCCCCAAGAGGTTGCGCCTAGTTATTAACATTATTTCAACAATTCTATTTAAACTATGATGCTTTATGGTATGTAACATCGCGTAATCTATTTAAATAACATAGTTACATTAATTATTATTATTAGTTGAACACATAGTATGCCAGGTCAACGGTAGTAATAATTATTAGGAAGTATGTCACACCATTTTCCGGAAAGGAATATTTAAAATTGCCGCCAGCTGCTTTTATATTTCATAAGAATATCTAACAAGCTCTGGTGACACCGTCCGTGATTCCAATTGAATTTTCTCGGCGCTTCATTCAATTGTAATTGACTGTCCCTTTGTTCCTTTGGCCTAGATGTCATTCGCAACTCGCAGCTGCCTCGTTTATTTCATAGTACTATCTTCATCGCAAATGTTTTATTTTCGAATTTATAACAATGTTTAACTGACATAAAAGCCTTTCAACCTCTCTTTAACTGCCTTACAACCTCTCTTTTCTTTTATTAATCTATTTGTAATTTCATGTATAAACTCATTAAGTAAATAAACCGGATTATTTTTTATACTTAGATACACTGTAAAAAATAGAAATCGTTTTATTTGCTCAAACAAGTTTTTAGCGATAAATGCGTTTCATCAGGGATTAGACGATAATAGTTATTGTTAGAAAAGAAAGGGTCCGGAAGGTCGTCGAACGCTAGAACAAAACACAGACTACTGAAGCGAAACTCAAATAGGTAACAATTAGAGTTATAGAGTATAGACCTAACATCCGATGTGTCGTCACGGATATTACACCGCGCCCTACGATTATGTGTGATCACTTTCACTAGCACCATATAATGTGATCCATACCTACTGGTATCGCCCGAACTTAGTTCCGCTATGTCAGCTATGTTTTGATTCGTGGTTCTGATGTGAAGTAATATTGAATAATATCTACTAATAGCATCGTGGAATCCGCCGAGATTTTTGGCCCCGTTAGATTTTATTTATTTTTGGTCTATATAGTTATATAATGGTTCATGGTAGAGCCAAAATTTATTGACCTTTTTGGAAGTTTTTAAATGTATGTTAATAAACTTAAAATATAAAATTAATTAAAAATATATTTTGTAACTTTTGAAGAACGAAAGCAGCTTAATACTTATGTGCCACATACATCTAGATTCTAGACACTTCCCACGTCTAGACTTCCGTCATTAACACCAAACATCGCCAAATCATTTAAATCAAAAGATACTTCCTACTCACATAACAGATCAGTAGCCACCAAATGCCAATCTCCTAGGAAGTTAACTGGTCATGGACTTGCCCTAAAGGACCGACTTACTAATAAACCTGAACGTTATTAACCACCTTCCTGCAATGTAGCCCTAAAAAGTGTGTTACTCAACTATTGCTTATATAAACTGGTTACTTTTTACTTTCTAACTAGGAAATTAGCAGCAATAGACAAAATACCAACGACAATTTTTATCGCTTAATGTTTTAATTTGTTTTCTTTTTAGAAGTTCCGTCCAAATTATAATTATATGCTATAAATATTTTTTTTTAATCGATCTCCGGAAGATTCTCCCATCAAAGCGTATGTTCGTCTTTTCTCATATAATATGTATTTTTAATCATACTTATAAATACGCATTGAAATAATATAACACCACCACAAATGCGTGTAAAAGAAATGTAATCAGTTATCAGACCTTCATGAAAGTTTTAGAACATCGAAAATAGAAACCGTCGAGTCAATCAAATGCCAGAAAAAATGTGTATTAATATTCAAAAGAAGTGCTAAGGGCTATAAACTAGGTACATAGTACACCTTCCAAACGATACGCACGTGGTGTAGCATGCAATCACGTCATAACTCATGCGTGTTATGAAAGTTAAGCATATATTTAAAGTATGTATTAATAATAATAAATATTGTTGTGTATCTGATCGCCTTGGTGGTCTACGTGCGATGCTTCTAGGAGAGCAGGTGGTGAATAAATGGTAGAATTGAATTCTTCCAATCATCATGCGTGATAATGTTTACAAAAATAAATAATAACATCCGAAAATTAAATATCAATACTACTTCAAAATACATATTAAAAAAGCTATATAACATGAGAAAAAAGGCGATTTATTGCGAATTTAGTCGTAATATTATGGGAACGGAAGAGCATGACGCATGATGATAAGTTTATTAGAATAATTGATAAGACATATCCTATTCCTATCAAATTGTACGGAATCACAAGTCTATACGAGAATTGAGAATGTAATCAAACTGTTTGATACTAAGTCTAACTTCGCACAAACAGAAATAACCGTAAAATTTATTTAAATACTTTAAATTATTCTGCAATATAATATTTTCTATTTTCACTATTTTTTTTTTAATATCTTAAAAACAGTTTCAATTAGGTAGCGTTTAAACAGTTACTCGATAGTTAAAAAAAGCTTCTCTCCTAATCGTATTCTATTGTTTCCATGTAATTAATGATCGAATTAAATTTTACAAGACGCAAACTCCAAAAATATATAAAATACTCATGAACCGTGAAAGCATATCTATTCGTGACCTCCACTTTCGCATACTTTCCACACCCGACACTGGTTTTTGCAACACGATCTACTATACTTGATTTTATGTTTTTGGCGTCGTTAATGACGCAATGATTAGCATATATTCGCACGATGATACAATTCTTGATATTTAGTATCATGTGTGTTAACATGTCTTATGTAAAACTAGTAAACAATAATAAAAACAACACAATATACAAACTAGTGTTGGTTATTTTTTGCGTCGTTAATGCTTGTTAAGTTGTTACATAAACAAGTTTTTTATTAATCCATACTCACTTGTTTCTTTTTTGTAATAATGCGATTTAATTTATTATTAAAACACATGATCGTACATTGTTCACTATTGCGCATTGGTTAAAATTGAAACCTATGACCCTTTAAAGGACAATTATCACTCGTATAGCACTCTATATAAGTTGCACTTTCATCTACACGATTATTATTATGCCATACCCGTACGCACTAGACGCTCTTGAAACGCCGAATTAAGTGTGACAAACTCACTTTGAATATTTATGAGCACATTTTGATGACAGAGACCATCATTGAAACTATAGGTATGTACTTGGAAGGGTTGAATGAATCTTTATCCTTTGTCTATTTCATCAGCAATTTTTCGTGGTTCAAGAATTTTATGGTATTGGTATTTTTTTTATTAAAATTAATATTATATTGTTCCATAGTAAATTGTAAGTTTAAAGTTTCCATAGTATACCATTCGAGATTCGTTTTGAAATTGAAAATTATTAAAAAAAAACTAATTACTAAATAATTAATTAAACGATAATTTTTCCAATAATGTTTTCGTTAAAAATAAAATATTTTGAACTTCCCGCTTCTACATTCTACAACCGTTCTTCTTTGCAATCAAAGTCAAACAGATGACGCGTGTACTAAGAATTTTCATAGCCAATGTTCTAAAATCTAGAAAATTCTAGAACGTCCGGTCTATTCGATGGACGGCTGCAGCACGCGCAGAGCGCGGCGCTCAGCGGCGACACAAACTGCACGGGGCGTGCGGATTTTGCCGCCGCCCGCTGCAAGTCACCAATTATAGCGCAACATCCTCCACCTCTGGAAATGTTCTAGAACATTCTAGAACGTTCGGGAAAGTTCACTGACCTGTTCGACGGGCAGCTGCAGCGCGGCGGTCTGCGGCGGCACAGACTGCACGGGACGCGCGGGTTTTGACGCCGCCCGCTGTAACGTCGCACGCTTCACAGTAACCATCAGCCACACGTCTTCCACCCTTTGTGACACCTGATAATAAGATTTAGATTAGTATGATATGCACGCTATAATTTCTATATTCATTTCAAATGATAGACTAGCCCGGAGACTACTAGGTAACCGGGGTAAAAAATATGTATAAGTATTATCGTATCGAGTATTATCATATTGTCTGTGTTACTCGGTAAAGATAATAGTAATTTTTAAAATTTGATAAATTCGTTTTTGTTTTAAATTGTAAAAATAAAAATCGAATCTTTAAATTGATAATATCGATTTCTACAATAATTAAAATTCAAATCTAATAAACTTTTTTGTAAAAGAAAGTGACTTAATTTTAATACTAAATAAATTAATATTAATACTAATTTATTAAGTTGTGTCTGTTACCTGATTATCATTGAGAGTTGTTAAAATGAAATTGATCTACGATCAGGAATGACTCTAATTCATTGTATAATTATATTTTACCTGTGTAACAAGCGCTCTAGTTTCTTGCGTTGCAGTCTGCATAAGCATGTCCCTGAATTCATCGGGTGACGTAAGGCCAAAGCTTTTTGCGTCTTCTAATAACTTATCTACAGCTATAAGACCTCCTTCTCCTGCTAATATTTCTACTCCTGTTGTGCACCACTCGTTTGCCTAAAATGAGAACGAATTAGAATGTTCGAAATGAAAAATTTTGAAATTAGAACATTGCGACTTTTTTTTTTTTCTTTCTAGTTGCCAGTGAAACATTGTATTGTTTTTCGCTTTTTTTTAGTATTTTAATAATTTAATTGCATATAATAAATTTTAAATCGAATTTGATAGTGTCAAAAATAATAAGATAATAAATCTATCTTTACTTTATCACAGATTCTAAAAAACATAAAACATAAATGAATCATAATTTTTAAGTTATTAATTTAATTTACCTTATCTATTCTATCCATAAGCTCTCTTGCTTTTGTTAAAAGTAAATTTCGTTTTTGTATTTTATCGATTAGTAAAGCGCTAGTTCGTCTTAATTCTTCACATTTCGATTCTATATGGTCCAATGAACTTAAAGGATCTTGCATTAATTTTTCACCTGAAAATATATTTAAGGGTTAAATTATTCATAAACAGTTTTAAAATAGTATTGCTTTAATGCTAATAAAGTCATACATACCCTCATCAATTACTAATGATGCGGCATCGAGATCACAGTTACATAATTTTTCAAATTCACTAGCCTCTTCCAGAAGACCGTCGACCCTATTTGCAGTTTCTCCCACTTCAGTCATATCGCATGCTGTCTTTAAATGTGTATCTAAAGTCGCCTGAGAAAATACAATTTTTTGTAATGTATGTTAATATATAAAAACTTTTTTGAAGAGGCACCCTGCCTGTCTTGACATTTCCATTGCTACAGTTTCAGCTATTAAAAAAAATAATGTGTCAAAAGCATGCTGCAAAGAGTGGCTTGTCAAATGAACTTTAAAATGGCTGTATGTATTAATTTTTATTTATTGATACAATAAATATATATTAAAAACTGTGAAAAGATGACGTTAGACATTATATGTAATTTTCGTAAGTGCAGAAGATCACTATCTAGCCAAGCGTGGGTAACAACATGTTCACATGCTTTTTGCGTTGAACACGGAAAAAGCGAATTTAAGCGTAACGCTGAGAATTCATTAACATGTCCCGCGTGTGGAAACGAATTACGTGATAAGTTCGACGTAATTCAAGCTGATCTTAAACCAAGCGAAACATTCAAGTCAATTGTATTGGCGGGTTTAAAACCAGACACTATTATGGATGTTGCAATGCGAGCAATGTCGTTTTGGTCCTATCAAGTAGAACAAGAAGCTTTGTATCAAGAAAGTTTAGCTAAGCATTCAAAAGAAAAGCTACAATGCTTAGAAGAAATCAATAATATAAATACACAGAAACTCAAAGCCGAGCTAGAAACTTGTAAACGAAAAATAGCGTCACTGCAAACAGATTTTAACAAGAAAAAGAAACAAGCAGAAGAATTGACCGCAAAATTAGAAGATAAAACGAGAAAACTGCAAAAACTAACATTTGAATTGGATTCACATAAACGGAGAGATATTAGAACGAATAATTTTGAAGAAATAAGTGTTAATAATCAGGAAAAGTGCATGGATATATCGGAATTAGTTGTGAACAGAGTACCATCTGAACCTTTTGTCTTTAGACCCATGAAAGAAGTAGAAGATTCGCGTAGAATAATGTGTTCTCCAAAAACACCAATGTTTGATTTTCGACATAAAAATAAACAACCAGCACATTTTCAATTCAGACCGATACGATCTTAAAGCCATGATGAGTGCATGTAGTTAATTATAATAATATTAGGTATATGAAATGTATAATTAGGGATAAAATAAAGTTACCTGCATTTGTTTAAAATTTAATAAAAATGTTCTAAATTTCAGCCAATGGTTTAATTTCATTGAATGTTTCTTCCAGAAATTATCAAATTGTTTTTCAGTCTCTTCAAGTTGTACAAGTAGCCTGCAACATATAAATTTCTTTGTGCTATAATTCCTACAATATAAAAAGCAAATCTTTTATACTTATATGCCTTTTTGTGTAATTTTCGATAGATGGCGTTAGTGCTACGGTAATGTAATAACACAATATACAGATATGTACTTACATAATATGGTACGGGAGCTACCAACGTTATAAAAAAAGTCATTTTAGTATAGTTGGGTTTTTGATATGCTGTTTCTCTTGCTATTTCGGTTAGAGTCCGGGCTGTCTGGCTGGCGGGAGTGGTTGCGTTTATTAGTGCGCATCTTATCTGCACAGGAAGATATATGTACTTAACTTTAGTCATTTTTTAACGCGTAATTTTTAATCTTTTGCCTTTAGATAGATCCATCAGACATAATTTTTTTATTGCAAGACGTTTTATTCGTTGTTAAATGGGTGCCATACGCATTTTTTTATTTAAAATAATTAAAATGTCATCGAAATAAGTGAAATTACATCAACATGAGTCCGCTTAAAAGATAAGTAACTAATAACTTTATTACTTAAATTATATTATCCTTTTTTAATACTTATATTAAATAATTAGTAAACTAATATTTTTAATAGATGCTTTCATATTTATTACACTTTTGGGTATTAATATGAATTTGATGATATGTATTTGGTTTTTATCATGTTTACATTTAACGTCCTATTTGAGGTTCGTTGGGAAAAGGAGGCACCATGGTAGATTGTTGCAAAAAAATTGTAAATAGTAAAATGAATATTATATATAGTATAAGTAACACAGTGATTACTTATCCTTCACGGGGACTCATGTTGATGGAATTTCACTTATTTCGATGATATTTTAATTATTTTGAAATAAAAATTGCGTCTGGCACCTATTTAACAACGAAAAAAACGTCTTGCAATAAAAAAATTATGTCTGATGGATCTATCTAAAGGCAAAAGATTAAAAATTACGCGTTAAAAAATGACTTTAAATTAAGGATATTTTCCTGTGCAGATAAGATGCGCACTAATAAACGCAACCACTGCGGCCAGCCAGACAGCCCGGACTATAACTGAAATAGCAAGAGGAACAGCATATCAAAGAACCAACTATACTAAAATTCTCTCTTGTCAACGTTGCTACCTCCTATACGATAATTATAATATACATACACATAATAATTAAATCTGTAGATATAGTTCAAACAATTAGACCTTTATAAGCAGTTAATACACAACTGTTTTAAATTACTTTATAATGAATCTAGGGTGCCATAGTGCTGTTACAAAATACTCTATGACAAAAAATATCTTTCAAATTAAAATCCATACCTACATAATAGGCATGACGACAGTATCCATAAATGATCGTATCAGTATTTTTAAGGGAAAATGTATCTATATATATAAAAGAAAGTCTGTATGTTCCAACACTTATAACTCGAGATCTGCTGAACCAATTTTCATGGTTTTGGATTTGTTGGATTTGTCACCGCCCAGAATAGCAGAATAAATCATAAAAACAACAAAAACTAGACGAATAAATATTTTCCCAAAATTTTGATTTTCGTACATGTCAATCATTAGTTGTCAATCCTGTCAAATACGGAAAATAATGTTTGACATTCATGCGTTCAAAAAATATGTATTATGTGTAAAATAAAAAATAAATTCTATAAAAATGTAAAAATTTTGACAATTATAATTTGTTGCAATTTCGTCGACTGCTTCAACAATATTGGGTTGACATAATATTATTATTATGTATATAACGTTAAAATTGAAACGGAGCCCCTGATTCATTGGTTCGAACCAAGCTAAATTGCGTTTTGAAGATTACATCCATTTACGCGATGCAATTAGCACAGAGAAGAAGATGCAGAAAATGTTGGTCTGCAGTTTACTGCGACATCACAGGTCATGAATATGCGCAAGATGCAATGACATACATAATATTTTCGTCATTAAGGTCGGCCAGATCTATTCAAATAAATTAAATATAGTGACTTAGAAATCTTAAAAACATTAAGATTAATGAGATTATCAATAAAATAAAACATTGAAATTCTGCAGTTGGCCATTTTGACTAAAACACGCGGTGTTTTGTTGTTATGAATATGTTGAGAATACGCATTTTTATTTATTTTCTATTGTTTCACGTATGCTTTATCGACTCAGAACAGAAATATAATTGCGAATTCACGAATACATGGTTCGGGGTTCTCCGCGCCAACTTTATACAATCATTTCTTATTATTTTCTCGCTTGAAATAATTACTAACACATTTTTGAGCATTATTTTTATGTGGATTCACACTGCAATACTGCACACCACTTATAAACTTTGAAATTCGTTTTTATAACACATATTAAATAAATATTTTTTTAATTTTCTTCGCAATGCGTACAAATAATTACGTATTTACTAAAGAGTGACGTCACGCCTACGCCATGACACCTGCGAGCTGTTTTGGCACAGTTAATAAATATTTTTTGAAAAATGGCTTTTATCCTCGTTAAATTTAAGTATATTACCGAAATATAGGGTTTTTCTTGTATAGTAAACGTATACACACATTATGGAAGAGGATTTCAAAATCTTTCGTCATGCCTATTACAAAAAGATTCTTTTGTTCCTTCAAAATAAAATACTGTGAATTATCGAATATCATAATATGTAGAGTGAAGTTTGATTGAATAGAAACATACACACTATTCTTTATTCGATTTGAATTTTTAAATTGTTACACATAAATAAAGATACCTAAACTTACGAGCCTATATCTAAATGTTCATACTCAGTTTAAAAAAATGTTGTGTGGTTTTATGAAACCACGGTAAAAGTGAAACTTAGGCACAAAATTATCGTATTTGTACGATAATTATCGTACGGTTCGACCGTCACGCGACATGCGCTACACAGACCAAAAAGTTTGAGACGATGTAATAAAAGTTTCACTTTAATAAATTTAATTAATTATTGTTAATAAGTTTCATTACCTCTCCACGGCAGCCACGTGACTTATAATATTATATGTAAGATTTGGTTTTCGCACTTGCGTCAGCAACTCCTCGCCTTGCGATGTCGCCGACGCCAGTTCAGTTTTTAAAGCTTTATAACTGAAAAAAAAACAAATAACATTACGATTTATTCACACGTTAATTATAATATTTTATAAACTTACTATAAAAGCTTTGTTTGGGTCAAATATTTATGAAATTAAAATATACTTATTAGAGAATTGAGTAGGTATTGGGTCTTACCACAGATTACTAAATAGTAACTAAGTACGTAACCCTTACTTATTTAAATAACTAATACATTTTTATAAAGCTTTATAACTAGCAAATCTACTGAAATTAGTCAATAATTCTGGAAAACTACGCGTTTAACAACAAGGGTATCATGTTCGTTAATTGAGTGGCGGCCATAAAGCAAAAATAGACTAACCTAGATTCCTGACAATCTAACAATTCTTTGGTTTGAGTGGGATCATTGCCCATGTCGCAATCAACGATCTCGTGCATGAAGTCGTCCAGTTTCGTCGAGATTTCCTTCATTAGAGTCGAAAATTTCTCTAGCGCCTGTAAGAATGAAATTCAACTTTATTATCTGTATAAATAAGTTATAATTTATTTGGCAATTTCTTAAATCAGTTTTCCATACGGCGATCAGCTCAGTATGAAAATTCCCAGTTATCTACATTGATTCAGAGCGCAAGGGTATCATCATATTGTACAAATTACTATATAGCTATATCAGAATATAGACACCTCATGAGGAAATTGCCTTTAATCTTTAAATATTAAAACTCCAATCTTAACTATATCAAAAGCTACTTATCCATTCATTAAAAAGACGTGTGGCACTCGGGGACTGCCGCGGTAAAGCTATTGCATAGCATGCCTTCAAGCCACACCTCCGTGTCCGTCGGAGTGGGGAGCGTGAGGTTTTTTCGTTACGGAATTTCTCGATTCGGTCCCCGCGCTCAAGGCCCGCGATTGAAGCTATGCAATAGCTTAATAAGTAAGTACTTCTCTACTTATATTTATTCAACTCATACTCACTATCCGTTGCTGTATCCATTCCGAGTGTGAGTACTGTAACTCGCCCCCCAAGTCTGGTGTGAGCTGTGACTTATCAAAATGTTCATACAACTCGTCCACAGTTGAACACACAAGCACTCTGAACCTGAACTCTTCCTTGAACAACTTGCTGCTAACTTCAGAGAGGGCCTTTTGTAGGAAACTGGCCGGTCTGAGCACGTATACTGCGTGGATTACGCCCGGGAAAAATTCCTGTAAATAAATTAGGATTGGTTAAAATAATTGCGAATTCAATACATGTATATTATATATAATCAAATTGATTTTGAAGGGTGTTTTAATCAGATGTGACAAGTTTGTATAGTAAAATTATATGGAACCTTTTGGGATGAATTATCAGGGCTGAATAAATACTGAAATAATTTACCGTTCACATATACGATAACTATAACTTATATTACGCAAAAAAATACTCACGGATATCCTTAATAATGTTGCTTTAACTGAGTTCCATCTGTCTTTCCGTCGATCTATTATTATATGGAAACCCATTTCCGCTTCTAACAATCTGAAACAAATAAAAAATGGCATTTTAAATTATCCGTTACAATTCATATTTGCGATTAAATTTACTCTTCACACATAATTTTCACCGTGTTTCACTTGGCAAGGCAAATAAAAATAAGCACTTATAAGTTTTCATGATTAATAAAGTTTTGAGTTTGACTAAACGAACGAAAAACTAGATTAAACTAAAACAGAAACACTTCTCCTTCTACTAATAGTTATAATATTAACATCTATAGCGCAGATTCTAATAAGTTCCCAAGGGTATTATACTCCAAAGCGTGGATTATGTCGTCTTATTAGTGTCCATTACCTGTATTATGATGCATTATTGGCTATTACACTTTCAACCCTACAATCACCGTAATACTTATTATTAAAATATTACCGTAATAAAGTGGTAATAGTTCAGTACTGTACGCCGTACGCGCGTATACACTGTAGGTACTGCTATACGAATAACGCACTACCCTGGTAATAATATTCGAACTTCGAAGTATTATTCGTCGGAATCAATAATGTAGAATTAATATAAAAACAAGATAAAAACATCGTCAAGTCTTCAAAATCGAAACATTCCACAGAATAAATATGAAAAAAGAAAACGTTTTATATACAATTGTTTTCATGAAACTTAACTGAGCGTATTATCAGATGCCTTGGGAGTTTCATCTGTAGATTATCTCATATTATAGACCATTTCTGCTGGCTGCGCTCTGGTAAATCTAAGATATTTGACCGTGTTTACGATAATGTTTTTGTTATTTTTACAATAACATTCCAATTTGTTTATTGATAAAAATAAGATTTGTAGACATAAAAGAGTGATACTTCAATTAAAGTTAAAACATTAATGAAATAATATATCTACTTAAAGTATGAAAACGTTGCAATAAAAATTTATACCAGAAATATTTCAAGACGCACAACATTAAAAGGAACGCTTTTGCGGCAAGCGTTGCATATTAATGGCGTGCGTATAAATAACAGCAATTTAGTAAGAAACTTTTCATAAACGAGTCCTTGAAGCAACGAAATATTTGTATACTTTATGAAAAAGTTTTTCGCTAACTTTTAGCTCAAAATTATTAATACAATGCAAGCTACAGCTATTGAGCTTTCTATTCAATGGTCTTAATATTTGTTCAACCTTTCTTGTTCGTTTTGAGATGGTACTTTTATATTGTTCTAAGTTCTAAAGCATTTTATAACATCTGTGATATCGTTGTATCAATTAAATAACTACAGTTATCAATCTAAAAGGTGTAGTCGCCTTGATACCGATTGTATCGCTCGTGTGATTGAAATCATAAAACTAGTCTAAAAAAATCTTTTAAGTTCCAGAACTTAATTTATTTCATAGATTTAAAACATATCCGTAGATAAATAAATACCTACATTAAATGAGAAATTAGAAAATTAATATGTTGAAATGTTTCATAGTCACGGATTGGTATGATATTTTGCACTCGGGTGGGATAAACATATGGGTAAGATACTTTCTATAGCTATACAAATGTAGTGAAGCCGAAATGCGTATCTGATTTTCAATCAATGACTGATATTGGATAAGTTATACGAGATCTTTCCTACGCATGAATCGACTCTCAGTTTGACTTAGAAAGTATCAAAAGTTTTATGATGATGCTTTTGGATCATCAATATCAGTTTATAGTTATTTTGTTACGTTTCGTATCACGCTAGTCACGCTATGTCATCAGTCGCAACGGTTTGTACCAATCTGACTTTGCATTGATAAAATTTGGCCATTTTATTCCTTTAATCGCGTTGTAGCACGCGACTTCGTAATAAACTTAGACGGAGATAAATTTGTTCATATATTTTATATGATACACGTACGAAGCGAAGTTATTTTCCAGGTTCTTTATTGAATTACTTCCTGCGACTCCTTGAGCCCTTTCCATGTAGAATTGGGTTCTCTTGCCGCGTTTAATTTTATTACTTTTTTCCACGTTCCACTTCCTTTGATTAAATAATATTTATGGATGATAAAAATAAAAATAAAAATAATTAGCTTTCCTTGTACATAATTATTTATATCTCTTTAGTGTTCCACAACTTCACATAAGTATAGTAGTGATCCGAAACGGTATGTTCGAACACCACGGCTCAAATATGTTTTTGGAATTTAATCTGTTTATTTTGATTCTGTGATCTAACATGCTATAAAGCATTTTTTTATCATACTTTTGTCCACCTGTAACATACCTGTAATGATATATCAGAGTTGCGCACAATATTAATAACTTTTAACTTGCATATTCAATTCCACTTTATTTTGTCTAAATATTCGTTTAATTATAATGTATCAAACAACTCACGAGGGCACAGAAGTGAGGTAAAGCAGCAGCCGCCTGTACTCCGTAGCGGTGAGGACGTGGAAGTTATTATTATCAGGGAAGGTGATCAGCGGGCGATGGTCCCGCGCCAGCCCGCCCGTGGCCAGCGCGTACTGGGGCAGCAGCAGCTCCCCCACGGTGCGACCTTCGTCATTGTCGCTGCTGCAACCGTCGCATTCCGCTTCTGGAAGTGGTAGGTGATAGAATTAAGGATAGAATTTATGACTGTGTATTGTACGAAGGATTATAGGATTCAGGTTTACCAAAGATCACTAAAGCTGGGTCCACATTTGTAGCATTTCGGTGTATCGTATCCCCGTTGCGTGGCCTCGGCGCGTATCATGATCGCTAGTTAGGACGCAAGATGATACCCGTTGATGATACACGCCGTATCTGATACGG
>CAJQZM010041581.1:0-41901 GCA_907164665.1 Colias nastes | reverse complement strand
CACAATAACACGTGAAACTTCAATAGCTTAGCAATTCGGAGCTTTCTGATTATATTTGTCTACTCTTACGTTTACAACACTCTCACTCATCCCTAATTAAAAAAAGTTAACATTATTACCTATTCAATAAAAAAAGAATCATGTAAATCGGTGAAGAAACACAAAAGTTATACATGAAATACGCTATAAGTCATCGCGCGTGAATACAGAATCATGCAGCCATAAGGATTATTTTTGTGTATCAGTTGCCGCGTTCGACGCGCTTCGCGGCGGGAGCAAAGGCGGCGGGTCCGCACCCGTTTCGCGTTGTCACGGCATCACGTGTGAACGGCTGAACCGATTTCGATAATTCTTTTTTTATTATATTCTTTGAAGTACGAGGATGGTTCTTATGTAGAGAAAACGTAAATATGTACCACGGGCGAAGCCGGGGCGGACCGCTAGTGGTTCATAAAATTACGCAATTAAGGAAAACTTCCAACTTTTCCCCAAAAGGGACTTTGTCACTCTTCAATTTTATATTTTAAAGTGAAACTTTTATTACATCGTCTCAAACTTTTTGGTCTGTGTAGCGCATGTCGCGTGTATCGCGGCTGCCGAGTAGGTATACCTACTCGGCAGCCGACCGACACGCGACATGCGCTACACAAAGCAGTGTTCGGAACCGTTCGAACAGTTTCACTTTTACCGTGGTTTCATAAAACCACACAACATTTTTTTTTTAAATGAATTTAATGCAATAAGCTTGTGAGATTGACGCAATTTCAGTTTAACCTAAACCACAGAATAGTAGCTAGCTACCTAAACTCTTATTCGCACAGAAAAGTTCACCATTTATAAAGACAAGACGATCAAGAAATTTACATAGGTAGATGAGTATTAGCTGACTCGAGTCCCGTTATTTGCCAGTTCCTCATTCGATGATTGAGTCTCAATACCTTATAAATTTCAGATCAGTATAGTCAAAAGGTCAAATGGTACTACATACTTGATAAAGTATCTATAGGTGTGGTGCATTGCTGAAAAAGACGCATCTGGTAGTTTTAACTTATCCCGGACAAAAGACTAAGTATATCGCTCAAAATAATTTTGGTATAAAAACATCGTTAAATTACTAACATACGGTATTATAACTTCAGTTGTTTACAATAACGTGCCACAAACGACGCTCTCGCATCTCCACATAAAGAGAATATGAAGAAAGAAGACAAAAGTTTATATGTATACTGAGTCGTGATTAACTTTCCTTTGTAGGTATTATGTAGCTATACATTATGCTGTCACTCCACGGCATTGAGGTTAAGGGCAATGTTAAGCTTGAAAGAAATGTGTATTACATCTATTGTTTCCGCATTCATCAAAATGATCTGCAAATGGATAATTTTTTTTGATGATGATTTTAATCCAAAATTATAACTGTATCTATTATGCTCAATTCACAAACTTTCAACCTAATAATAATATTTTTGCTAGAAACAGATGATTGTCAATTGTCATAAAATAAGTTCAAATCCATATCGAAACATTGATGAAATAAGACAAACTCATTGATGAGTGAGATTTATATAATCATTTAGTTCATCAAAAAAATATGATCCACACGTTCTTTTACTCAGTACTCTACCATAGACATAAAGATGTCACAAGAGTTATTAACCTAAAATCTGTGGATTAAGGTAAGGACAGTATAGACAGTAATTATTCCCAGTAGTTGCCAGCGCTGCTCATGAGGGACAGTATAATGGAACTGTGCACTTCTGACAACGAAGAAGTTTGAGCCAAAGTTAGTTAGTTATAGCTAGCTTTTACATAGTTCACTCTGTGTTGTCTCCTCTTTAATAAGGTATATAGATATCACAATGAATTTCTAGTAACTACAGAACAAATTTGGCGCCAACTGACACGTCTGGCGATAACAACCCATTTAACAACTTTATAGTTGTTGACAGATTCCTGGAAGATCTTTAGAATCGTATGAAATGCTCTACTTGGACTATAATTATTTTATAATTAATTAAACGTCCATCCTATACCATAGCGTCTCCTATATTTTAACCGTTTAGTATTTGTAATAGAATTTGGCGCCTGTCAATAACAAGTTTACGATAACTGTTGATGTCAATCCGCGAATGTGAAGCACAGATAAAATATTTCGACGTTTAATTCATGCAATTAAGCTCTATAATAGGAGTATATTTCAAAATGAATTTGGCAAATAAGAGCACTCTGGACCTGATAGCTGTCGCCCATAATTATTAGCCAAAGTCCAGTGCCGCTAGCCGACTAATTATATGAAAAATTACTAGCTTATCCTGAGGATGAAAAAAGCTTTGAAACCATGGTTTTTAATTTAAGAGAATATAAGTTTCGTGAAATGTGAATTTTAATATTATAGCCACTGACATTTATTATATTTTTTAAGAAGCAAAATTCAGAAAAAAGGCGTACCTAACTTGTTGTTCTTTTACTTTTAAGTGTTTTTAAAGGGGAACTATATTTTCTATCACCAAAATTTATATTTGTCATCAAGTTGTATCACCTAATAAATAGATCTATCACCACGAAATATTTTCGTTCTCAGATAAACAAAAATTGTTCCCAGGTATGAATTATCAAATTAATGTTAATATATGTGTAAAATAAGAGATCGATAACCAATAAAATTATATAACATTACATGAATATAAACTTCGTTCTAATAATAACAGTTTTGTTACTTAAATAATAGCTCTGTGCTCAGAATGGTAGATCTGTCACCAAATAAATCGATTATCGATCCCTGACTGCGATTCCTTTTTATTTGATATTTTGTCACCAATACAGTAGTAACATTTTATTTCGTTCAGATATTAAATTAATAGTATTCGTTACCAATTTAATACATCAATTTATAATTTTAATGAAAAAATGATCAAAGGGGCGGAGACAAATTGGCGCGCTTTAAAAATTGACCAATCCGGCCTCAACGATGGGTAGTCAGATTATTCAGTGGTTATTATTTTTAAGAATAAATATTGATTATTTTAACTTTAATTAAGTGTTATCTACTATTCTGCTAGCCATAAGCCAGCTATTTTAAACCAGCGCTGATTGTTCAGTGGTAATTATTTTAAACAATAAATATTGATTATTTTGACTTTAATTGTTTTATTTACTACTCTGCTAAAAATTTTATTTAAATATAATTTATATTACCAGTGGAAATTTAGAACCTTGGGAGTCTAGTTAAGTAGCAGAATCTTTTGGTTGAAACGATGATGACAACCCTAATTTTTTATTTGAACTTAATGCAATTTTCTAGTAACATAATATGATTTATTGGTGATCTCTTTAAATTAGTTTGCTTAAATACTTATTAGGACACACCTATTATAATACATACAAAAACATTTATTTGGTACTAGACCTTATATCTCAGGATTTTAGGTGATTTATTGTGGAACTGATTTTGCATTGTTTGGTGACTACATTTTGGTGACAGATCTACTATTTTGAGGACAAACCCTATTATTTAAGAAACACAAAACTAATTAAATTGGTGATAGCTTAAATGATACCCTTTTTAAAGTTTTGAAACATGAGTAAACTTATGTATAGTTATTAGTATTTATAATATAGTAGGTGCATACTCTATTTACACCGTGTTGTGTAGCTAACAACGTTATCAGTGCTATATTCATAACACGCACTATCAGCTTCTTTTACTAGAACATAATGTTTGATAAAATATATTAATAGCGTAGGCTTCCTCGTGTGAGCTTAGCGAGATAAAACACGTTTAATGAAAATTTATATTAATCGTCCATGTTTTGTGTATGTAATATGTATCAGCAAAATGTGAGCGTTAAATAATGACCCAATATACTTTTTTAATACATAGGTATATGATATTACAACGATAATGCACCTAAATAAACATAGAAGCTCTTGAACATGTTATGAATTATTATGATACGTATTCCATTATCAGCCACATTTTTTTTTTTGTTTAATTTAGGGCCTGATAAATTTGTGAAAATCAATGAAGAGCATCAATATATTTTGTCCTATATAACAAGTAAACACTAATGAAGCACTAATGGATGCTTATGGTGTCAAATCTTCTTTTTCTTTTATAAAGCTGAAAATCTCGACAGTTTCTATTATTATTTATAAGGTACCTGCAATTTTTTTGTGTCTAAACCTATAGACCCTATGTAGGTACCTATAGGCCGAAAAAAGCATAAAATATTAATTTACGAGTCAATTATTATTGTAATGATGTGATGGTTATATAGTTTGTACGCATGTAATATAGCAATCCAAACAAGATTTTAGATTATGATATTTGAATTAACTAAAATATATTGATAAGTGTCTAACTGTCTAGCAGATAATGCAATGCATTGTTTGCATCTTGGCGCATGTCAGAAGCTTTGGCCACAAACGGCAGGTGTGTAACAGCCGTTATATTTTTTTTTTTTTGGAAGCGGTCATAATATTCCCCCTTTCAATGTGTTTAATGCCTCAGTTTGTCCTGTTTTCACGCCAATACAGATGAAAATATATTGGTAATATACCTACCATAGCAAAAAAATAAACCACAAAGCCGTACGGTCTACAGGTTTCACTTTTACAAAACTAGAAGCAGTGATTTTTTTTATCGTAGGTATGTCATATCATAAAGTTCAAGCCAGAAAAGCCACAGACAAAAGCTTGTAAAAATTAAACAACACACGCAGTCATATTATTAAAATCTGAATAAAAGTAGGTATTTCGTCCGTTAAACCTATTGAGAATGATCTTTGCTCCGCACAATGAGTTTCGGAAAAACATCATTAATTCTATTTACAACATTAAAACAAAATTACCTACCTACTTGCTTTACACCTTGTTAAGTAAATGAGGAGATTACTTTAAAATGTAGTATTTTTATACATTTCATGGAAATCAGTGT
Organism: Colias nastes; assembly: GCA_907164665.1. NCBI lineage: Eukaryota > Metazoa > Arthropoda > Insecta > Lepidoptera > Pieridae > Colias > Colias nastes. Next base: position 36,965 of record CAJQZM010041581.1, on the reverse strand, counting down.
AATCATAAGATAGGTAATACCTACATAAATAAAATAAATAATTTCAAAGAGAGAAACGACATTCATTGAACATTTTGTTCTTAAATTGATGGTTGCATCAATTATTTTTATGATTACCTACATAATAAATAATATGACCATAAAAATATATTCGATAACACGTTTTTAATGCACAATTTATAATATTTTTTATTTGGGAATTAAAAGAGTTTCTTTAGAGCGTACCTATTCTTCTTACAACAAATATATTAACATAAATACAAAAGTCTGTAAACAATTAAAATTTATTAAAATGCGCACAAATTCATTTTCAATTTAGCTCTATAATTTGCACCGCATCCCATTTGAGTTTGGTCTCCCACAGAGTAACCTAATAATAAGCCAGGCCTGCAAATAGTATCTATGTTTAGTTATATACGTGATATGTTCATATTAATTAGACTTTACCTATGTCATACACGTATGTTATGTAACTTGATATTATGTAGAGTTCGTGTTTAACCTTCATAGTCAGCTAGGTATATTATATTAAATAAGTAAGTACTTATACTTATCATTTTTATGACCAAATACTTTCCAACCATCTACCTACGTTCTTGAATTTTGACTCTGTGTAACCGTTTACCTAACTTAAAATTATTGTATTTAACAAGTATGAATGTAGTCTTTTACGCCATCATAATATAAGAAGTTGTGTTCATGATAAATAAGCATTTCAAAAACATGATTAAAACCCGCTTTACAGATATTTCATGCAATAAGGTAAATCGCTAGTCACTAGAAAAGCCGGTAAGTAAACACCTTGGTAAACACTCATTATGCAGGTACACAAACAATATAGGCAATATAAATACGTGCTACCTCGTCCGAAGATGATTTCCAATTTGTTAGGCACTTCAAAACGTATTTTCATATCACTGGCTGGTACATTCACAACCGTTAACGAACAACCGTTTCCAAATTTAAACGAAATTCAAATACATTCGCGCGCGAACGACTCAATGGCGCGCATCGGTTACTACTTACTACGATGACAGAACGCGGACTGGCGTTGGCGCCTGGCGCGGCGGGCCGACGCGTCCTTCCGCAATGGGATGCCCGTGCCTCCCGCCTCGCCGGCCTACATCTACTATACTTTGCAGCTATTGTGATGTAATCTCAATCTGTATGTGACGAAAACACCGATTACAATTGATAAAGTTTATTAACGTCACATCTCCTGCGTTAGTTTTTTGGCAGATGCTTAACGAATACTTCTGAGCGATACTTTCTTGGGCGTTTATTTTATTTTTGTACCTTTACATTGCAGTTTTACAGATTTACAGTGCAAAAGAATTTTCCAAAAAATATACCAATAACTACCTACTGATAAAACTTTCAAATATTTATCAAAGCGATTCGCGTGTTATATTGAACTCGTAATAGGATCGGTCATCGGGGTGACATATCGTGTGACTGAAAAGCCTGTACTTAAACGATAAAGCAACTAGGTACGAGTAAAGAATTAGATCTTTAATTAACTTATAGATTGAGTGCAATCACTCCTATTGCCTCCTACCTATCTTTTTAATATTATTTAGTAGGTTAGGTAGTATCCAAAGTTAACTCTCAAAGAGTTAAACTAAAATAAAAGCCACATCGATTTAGTTATTATTAGACACATAACAAAAAATATCCAGATCTCGTAGTGCAAAAAAAAAGTTATATCGCATGATGATGGTATGTACCAAAAAATATCTCTGAAATAAATGCCTGTATGATTATATTTATGTCTGTGAGCGATAGAAAAAGACGAACTCAAATCCATGTCACTAAAATTCTTTATATTAGACCTGGCAAAGTGAAACGTATATGTAGTAAATAAGATAGAACGTATGTAGGTACTCTACGTTCATTTTTTATTTGGAAAACATTAAGTCAGGATAAAAAAAGACGATTGAGTACTAATAATTCAATCTCTCTTAACCTTTACTGCAAGATTGAAATCCCTTAAGCTTAAAATTGGATCTTAAATGTTCGGTAACGTAAACACGCATCAAGAATATAGGTACGTAAAGACAGTATGTTTTTTTTTTGTTAAATTAATAATAATAAGAGAACGGTACATGTACCTAATAGGAACATTTTAGAAATAAAATATTTCAACAATTCTATTCTTAAATAAAAAAGCCTCACTGTAACGTGTTGGGCTTCGGGGCTGTATAATGAAATGTCGCCTCTACACATAGGCCAGCGCATTCGCCAACGCGCTGGCGGTGCGCTTGCAAACGCGCTTGTGAGTAATCCACACATTGGGAGGTCGTTCAGTATGGTTTGGTTCGAGCCAATGTGCGGACGGATTCAAAATGGATGTAACAAACAAAGAAATAAACACACTTTCACATTTATAATATTAAAATAATAATAAAGTAGGATGCTCTTTGTGAAGTAAAACATTGTGAGGAAAACGGCATGTCCAAGAACCTTATTTATTTGGCACTTTTAATACATACAACATTTTTATTTTTATGGTAGTTACTTATTTTTTGGGTTCCACAGGCAGTTTTCACTCTGATAGAGCTCAATAAATTTAAATGATTCCTCGTTACTCATATTGTTCGCCATTTTGTCAAGTTAGGTGTTAATTCGCCGCAAGAAAAAAACGTGCACTCCTGATCGCTGCTACAGACTACAGTCAAACTGATCGCGCGGCCAATGTGTGGATGGTGCGCCAAGCTTGCGACAAGTGTCCTTTGATGTTGCCGACACCGCGCGGCAAGCTCGCAAGCGCGCTGGCCAACGTTCAAATACCTACCACCAACGCGCCAACGCCCGTTCTACACATTGGACCAGTGCATGTGCCAACGCGCTTGCCAACGCGTTGGCCTATGTGTAGTGCCGGCATAAGATAAATAAATAAATTTCTAACATTTAGGTGCACTCTATTTATATTTTGTACTCATCGTACCTACCTGTTTATTTTATCAACAATTAGAACGAGGTATCCGGGAAACTGGTCTAACAATTTACCTAGTTCAATTTTTTAGCATCTTAAAATTTAAGAAAGTAGCCTTGTACAATCATGTACACTCCATATTGAAATAATGCACGTACATTACGGTACATAATAATATATCAATTTTAGTTTATAAGAGTTAAATTAAATAAGTATTCAATAAAAACCGGCCAAGTGCGAGTCGGACTCGCGCACGAAGGGTTACTATTGGGACTTTGTATATTTTACTTTTATTAATTTTTATTTTTTAGTATTTGTTGTTATAGCGGCAACGGAAATACATCATTTGTGAAAATTTCAGCTTTCTAGCACGGTTTATGAGATACAGCCTGGAGACAGACGACGAAGTCTCAGTAATAGGGTCCCGTTTTACCCTTTGGGTACGGAACCCTAAAAAGTATGTACAAATTTTGTAGTTGAATAAAAATCAACTTCATGAAGGCAATGTAAAATCTGGCCATATTCTCTAGAGTTAGAGTTCTCGTGAGTTTTTGTAATGTTTTGTTTGGCTTCACTGCACTATTTATAACCATAAACGCTCACACCTCTGTACCTAATACCTATTTAGTTTCCATTAGGATGCGTTCTATCCGCTCCGTTTTATATTACATTTTATGTGCAATTGTAATTAGAACTCAGTGGGTGGGCGTAATTTCAGATCCTAGGTAGAAAAGTAAAAAAAAACACTGTTAAAACTTAAAATTAAAATGTATCCATTCGAAACTCATGTTAGCCATTTGATTGCCAATACATTCACAACCTAATTATACCGAGAATTTTATTAATTAAATAGTATAAATAATTGGTGATTGTGTTGATTTGATACACAAAAGATACATTACATTATGGAATTTTATAGTAGGTACATTTTATAGACTTTTCATAATCAAGATGGCAACAATACCTACAGTTAACACAATACCTACTGTAAATCTATATAAAACCTATACCTATACCTACCTCTTCCATAACTCATCTATTGTTTTATATAGGGTGGAGTCTCCTATTATCGGCCTGCTCCTAATATCGGCCTTTTCGAGAAAATAGAATATAACTATAAATATTGATCTTTAATCATAAAAGTTTTTATGCAAAAAGCGACTCTATATACATAGGCAAATCCTCCCAAATTTGGGTGCGGGTACCTCAACTGTTGAACATTCAGTTGGCCATAGAGCACGCGCAGGTACGTACGTGCGTGGTTTGGCGACATTGCGGAGTCAAATCTCTGAGTCGACGCTTTACGTGGATAAGTATTTTAATGGAATTAAACAAACCTATAGTATTTAATTTTATGTGTTCTTAAAGAAAAACAGTCAAATTATCGATAAGATAGTGCGTTTTTACATTTATTTGTCTTTTTAATAAAAAAATTACGGGGCCGAGATTAGGGATCTATATTTTTTGATAACTCTCAATATCGGCCGGGTGGTCGATATTGGGGTAATGCATGAAAACTTTAAATAACATGTTTAGCTATTTTAAATGCTAGCAGTAACATTAATAAGGTTAGAAATGAAACAACAGCTCCGTTTGATCACTAGATCCTAAAGTCGGCCGCCTAAAAACGATTTTTATTAGCTACGGCCGATATTAAGCGAATCGATGCGTAATAACGGCCACCTTAGTAAAACCTTTTCTACTAGGGAGGTGATACAAGATTTATTTTAATTTTTGTTGAGCTATGCCAAAATCCTTCTTTCCTTCTTGTTGACCTTTTTGTTTGTCCTTTTTGTTGACCGTAGTAAAATAATAGAGGCAGTGAATGCCATCAAAATATGAGCATCAGAGAAGCATCTCGACAATACGACATTCTGAGGACCACTTTAGAAGATAGATATTTAATGTAGATGAGACGAGCTTTAGTTTTTGTCCGAAAACAGGGAAAGTAATAGGGCCTAAGGGATGGAAGAACATTTATGAAGTTGCAAAGGGCAGTAACAATAACTGTTTTGCCAGTCATATCTGCAGCAGGAGAATCTTTGCCTCCCATGGTTGTTTTCCCTACATCCATAGACCACCAAAAGTAATCGTTAATAGCACACCATCCTCCTGGTTTCTTGGTTTATCAAATAGTGGGTGGATGAAAAGTGGTTTATTCTATGAATAGGTATGTTGCAAATGGCTTTAATGATTGGGTGATTTCTGATGACATTTCCAAGCCAATTCTTTTTCTAGTTGATGGACACAAGTCTGTTTTAACCCCGTATCTTTATTTGTCTTAAGAATACTGAACTAGGTACATGACAATGTAACGAAAAGACCAATCATGATAGGTGAGTTTAAAAAATGATAGTTTCATTGATCTAACTTCACCTTATAAAAGGTATGCCGATATTAGGGCCAAAGACGGCAGATATTAGGGTGTTAGCTTTGTGTTAGTGGCCGATATTGAGGGAAATCGGCATATTCGAAACAAAAATTATATATTTAATAAAGTAACAATGGATTCGTAATTTTACAAATGTAGTAATAGAGTTTCAATATCTCTCTACCCAAAAAAGGCACTATAAGAAAGAAAAAGATAATAATGTAAAAATTACATCCAGTCAAAGTTCAAAAAAAGTTGACATGGCCGATAATTGGTGCCACCACCCTACTTGGAAATGTCGTCGTCTTTTCCTGTGCGTATCCAAAGCTATTGTTAAGTCTATAAAATTCAGTGGCGTTCGATAGCCGATCCTTTGGGGATAATAGCCGCAGTTACCTTGAGGCCAAATAAGAATGTTATAATACTGAGCTAGCGTAACCATAGTAATGGTAAGGGTCAACACTCAACTGTAGATAATATTATCTACTTAATTTATATGACATTATGATTTGTTAAGCAATTTATGAATTAGTTAACATTTTTTTGAGAATAGGCTGTTTAACATTAATGGATAACAATTTATTAAAGTTCATGTTTTAACTTTATTAAATTAGTCGATTGATATACTAATAATACCAGTTTTCAATTTTCACTTAGGGCCCACTATTCACGTAGGTACTTAATATTTCAATGATTATTATGGGAAAGTAGACAATGGGGAACATACATACAGGAAAATTATTTAGCAAACAAAAGCCGGTGGTCAGGCTGCTATTGGCATAACAATTGACCAGTGAGCAATTCTATTGGCAACATTACAATACCTTGTATAGCTAAGTAATAAATTTAATTAAACCACCGCTAAAATTTTAAAAATATTTACTTACGTGTCTTCTTAGTTAGTTTATTGAGTTATACATAAAATCCAAGCATATTATTGATTTTCAATTCAGATTATAAAACGGCGCTCTTCGGCTAAATCATAAGCAAATTTAGTTTGCTATTTCAAATAGGACAATAATTGATATTAATCGACGTCGCCAATCAGTAATTATGAAAGAAGAGCATTCTATCCTAAACTGACGTTGTTCAGTGTTCAGCTGTTAGTATAGTTGTTTACGTTAAAACGAGCTGATCCAGAAAGTTAAATAACAAAGGATATATTAATATTAAACTTCGCCAATTGACGCTTCATTGTTCTTTCTCCCCAGCTTCATAAGTGACTTAAATGGGCTTTACTACAGTTGAAAGTTTATCACGAAAACAAAGTAATTTAGCGCTCGCAGCTATTGTCATTATTTATGTGGAACAAAGTGACAAAATAATTACATATATTAGGTAAATTCGTCTAATAAAGTAACACAGAACGAAATGTTCTCATCTATACATATAATAAATCTCTAGAAGGGTCAATTCTGTACATTGAAAATATTGAATAAATAAATAGCAGGGGGTATTACTGGATCGATACCAAACCCAAATATTATGTGATTAAAAAAATGTTTGTCTGTCTATCTGTCTGTATATGCAGACATCACGTGAAAACTAACGGTTCGATTTCGATGAAACTTGGTATAATTATACCTTATTATCCTGGGCATAAAATAGGATACTTTTTATCCTGGAAAAATACGTAGAATAAAAATAAATCCTAATTTTTCAGTTTTATCCATAGAATTTATGAATTTTGATGCCAGCGGACGTGTCCAGTGTGGCGAGCGAGAGTGATCGTCTAATATTAATTTAGTGAGAAACGTCTTCCCAGTTCAAAATGGAGAAATAAACCATCCACGCGAAGACCGACATCCGCGCGGACGGAGTCGCGGGCGGAAGCTAGTTAAAACAGCTATAACTATAATCGATACAACGTATCTTATGTGTAACGAATCATTCCGTCATTTTATTTTTTATCGACAAGGTCAGAATCTTGTTTCATTTGAGGATGAATGCATGAATTGAATCTCTACAAAATCTTGAGAATAGACTCACAGTCATTATTTTTATCACAGTCGTAATGGCATTATAGATCAATTTCAAGAATATAATCCTGTTCACTTAGCTATAAAAAACATTTAATTTTGTCTAGGAATTTTATTTTGCGTAGGTAAGAGATTGCATTAGCGTAGGCAGTTTAGAGTTACATGAGATGGGAGCGGAAACCAATGGATAAGCTCTCTTACCGAATAAGATATTGAATGAAAAATAAATGGTTCCTATTGTAGTACGAAAGAAAGTATAAAACAAAAGTTTGTAGTAGGTTAGTATCAGGTATAATCATACCTAATGTTATTCTATATTATAGATTTCGTACATGGATTACTTGAACCGAATACTATAATAAGCATATGGAATTGAAACAGGCTTTTATTGTGTTTTCGTTTTTAAAAACAAAATTTAGTGGTATTTATTTGAATGTTATTTGATTATACAAACATACCATGTTTGCAGAGTTTGCGCTTAGAACAGCACTTCCAAAACTTCATATTCGTCAGAGGTCACAGAGCGGAAAGTTGGCAACGCGCGCGCCGACTCAAGTATCCATCGTCACACTGTCCGATTGAGGACGAAACAATGAGTTTTGTTTACAAATTGGCGCGGAGATTTAATGAAGTACTGCAGTCCGAGCAATGAGGCAAGTGCGAGTGCAACAAACGCACACCCCCGACGCGGCACCGCGTCAGGAAGGCGTGGGTGCGATCCAGCTCAGACCTTCGTCGTCCTGAACCCCAATTTACAACAATCACCAACGCTTGCAAATTATTTCGTTTCACGACGTTGTGATTGATTCAATAAACGTCAATTTAAACCGATCGCCACCATAAAAGCTCAAATGAAAGATATTGTAGTAGCGTAAAAAAGTTTATTTTCTATCACATCATGTCTTCCTACGTTTAAAAAATTTGGAACATTACGCCGAATATTCTAGGTGTATACTACGATTCGGAGCACGTCGCGATAATTGCTTGTTTAACTGACTTTGGGTTCAGACCACATTATGACCCACGATTACAATCTTTGTATTAAAAATTGCAATACAGTAAAATGTTTTACCTACTAAACATAATATACTACTATGTGTGTTTAGTAGGTAAAACATTTTACTGTACCATATACTTCCAATCTGGCAGCATATTAGTTATTGTCTAAAAAAACAAAACGTATACAATAACGACGGCTCCGAATCTTACACTATAAAAATATACGAATAAGCATATTTTCTAGGCACATTTCTGTACTTTCTACAAGTTATTACTGAACGGTTATATCCTTATACTTAGTTACAAATTACCTTAGATCGAAATACAAGAGATTACAAAAAAAACTGTTTTTCATTTCAATTTGATTCATTATTTAAAAAATATAGATAGGTACATTGACAGTATCTGAACTTGTTTTAATATAAAAAAAGGAATATATGCTATAATAATAAAACCTTTTCAGACATAAAATATTAAGGGAAAAGTGCTACTGAATTCATTTTAATAATAACATACTAAAGCAGTCATAAGAAACTTTCGATGAATCAATCTATTTTTTTATCAAAGCATAAAATTAATTTTATTTTTATTATAACAAGTTCAGTGCTACTGTATTTATGATTTTTTTTACACAAAATATACATCATCATAAATGAAATAAAACTTTCCGACGAAATTTTTAATTTTTATATGTTACAATAAGCGGTTACAAATTAATCAGTCCTTGTGAATTAACTTATAGAGATGAAACAAGAAACTGCAATATTTTGTACTTAAGTGTTTCATATCCACCAAAATTTTTAATTTCTGGTGGTATTTATGTAATTGGCAATAGTGTTGTATAAGTGAGAACTTATACAAAAGTTTTAAGGTTTATTTTTCCTGAATAGATGCAAACCTTTGTAATTTTTTACGTGATATGTATTTAAATATTTGCTATGGCAAAGAATAGTTTCAAAACCACCACATCACTAGTTGTAATAACCCTAGACACTTTAAACTATAAGTCGAACCATATCTATGAATTACTTTCGAGTTCTATGAAGGCACTGCTTTCATTTGTAACTGAACTTAACGTGTTGTGACGAGCGACGTAATTATATAACAATATTCAATTAAAACTTGATTAAATACATATTAGTCCACAAAAGACTTAAAAACGCAATGAGCACTCCATATTGAAAATTGAGAAGAATGGGCAAGTAATATTTTTATCATGAAATTGCACATTGCTGTACTTTCTATAAATTATTACTTTAAGTTTAAAATATAAAAAAAAACCAGTATTTTCATCATAATTTATAACTTCAGTCTTAATTATGAGTGATTCCATAATAATTAAAAAAGGTGTCCATATACTATTTCTTTAAAATGCATGTTTTCATTTTCAATAACCAACACCAACAAAAATATACCAGTATTTTAACTATATGTTTAGACAACATACATGAAGAATAAAATTTACGCAAATTATACTGTTTAAATTATAATGAAAGGGGTTCATGTAGACTTTACATAAACCCCTTTCATCTAGCTGCATTATTATAATATGTGCTAATACAATAAAAATTAATAAAATGTATCATAAAATAATTTACAGACCTCACCTGCCCACTCTTCACAATCACACAAAATCATAATAAAATAAACTACATTCATAGCTACTGCTAATATGATAGTGTAAATATGATTAATATTATCCTTATATATTGTATAATCCGTTTTCAATCAATACTGAAAAGGTGTCTAAATATCTTTGCTAACTTATTGCCAAAGTTACGAGTAAGTAAACGTATTTGGAACAGAGCAAGCACGTTAGTTTTCGTTTGTTATAAGTATGTGCTTTTGTGTTCCCCGTTAGTTGACTCCAAACATAGTAAAGGGTTTTGTCAATGTCTGTACCATGCGCCTTGTACTCGCGTTTGGAAATGGGACACTGGAGTCACTATGTACGCTTGTTGAGGTTGTTGTACTACAGCCAGAGGTATCACTTGTTGGGCCATTTCAACCGGCTGCCCGTTGTCTTCTGATACACCGAGAGGTTGGACGCAATGTTGCTGGGCAACTTGTTGTACCCCACCAACTTGCTGCGTGAGCACTTGCTGGTGCTGGCTCACTTGGGGCACCAACATCTGCTGTTGCATCGTCTGCTGTTGTTGCGGCTGTTGCTGGTGTATAACCACATGCGGCTGGTTCTGCATCTGTTGGTGTTGTACTTGCACCTGCTGCACTTGTTGTTGTTGTTGTTGTTGTTGTTGCTGTTGTTGCACCTGTTGTTGTTGTTGCTGTTGCTGGGCCTGTTGTTGCGCTTGGTGTTGTTCCCTTTCGTGTTCTTCTTTCTTCTTCTGTTCAATAGCTGCCTTCTTGGCCTCGGCCTTCTCTTTCTCCTGTTGTATTCTCACAGGATCCTTATTTTTGTCATATGACATACATTTACCACTACGGAAAGGTACCACATCCTTGGATAATTCCTGCTTTTTAGTTGCAAACTTAACATGTGGGAACTGGTCTTTCATGAACGCTCTAAATGTTGAATAACCCATAAGCTTCACTCCAGGTTCTAATATTTCTCCATATTCCTTATATGCTTCAAACAAATGCTTTCTGGAGTCACCTTGTATTATAACAGTCTTACTACCTTTCTTGCCACTCTCACCTGATGGTTGTACATCTTTGGGTGAACTAGCATGTTGTTTTAGATATTCTTTTAGGAAGTTAGTTGCATGTTTATAAATATCCAATGTGAATGTATTGTAGGGTTTCTTGCCAACATTACCGTGTATGCGAGGGGCGACGCCATGTGTCATAACATGCTGTCGGATGCGTTTCAACTGGTAATGAGTAACATTTTCCAAGTACAAGAAAGCTTCTAAACAAACTTTCCTCCCCTGGTAGACATAGCATGCCCTTAATCTCCTTCTTACTTTATGGCGTGAGGTTTCTGCTGGATTCGCCAAGCTGGCCATAGTGATTCCCATCAAGTACATGTCATGTTCACTTTTGGTTAATTCAGCAATATTCAAACGGTGACGGTAGACTGCTTCAGGATTCAAACCTCGGTAGCAATTATCCTTACAATCACAGCCCCTTCTTAGCCTCTCTTTTACCTGAAATTTAAAATAAATACGATATAATTATTAGATGTCAATCTTACAAAATTTATATTCATCATTAACAGAAAACTTGCATAACAGTTCTGTGGTTTAAAAAATATATTTCTGTGGTTGAACTAGCGTCTCATAAACAACAACACAACTTTTACACAACAAATCTATACAAATGCATTTGATCTTGACTAAGAAGCCACTAAAATAGATTACAACACACTTGATGCTGTTAAAACTCTTAATAATAAGTGTTTGTAAGAGAGTAAGTAATTCAATAAACATAAATAAAATAAACAACATTATCAAATGACAATTCAAAAGTATTTTAATACTCTATATCAACTGCCTTTTAGTAGACACTAGATAGATTTAGATTGGTATCTCGAATCTTAGACATAATTGTTTTTTCATTCCAGAAATCTATAGCTAGGTAGAGATAAACTACGATAACATGGCGCGCCCCTCCAAATTACTGTTTCAATGTGTGTAGTGACATCCTTACGAAGGAGTTTGTATGTAGTTGTACGTATTCGTCTTTACTCGTACAGTACTCGTAATATCTCACTTATTACCAGATTTGTTGGTCAACTAATCATAAGTTGCCGAGCGCCCAAGACAACGCACGTGTCGTTTTCATAGAATACGTCAGTGCAGCGCCATTACTAATAATAATGAGCGATTAGAGCGTGACTAGTCGAGCAACAAATCCGTGGATTTGTTTTTGTTTGACGGCCGTCTCATTACGCACACATGCGTTGTGAATCTTGGTGGTGCATTGTAAATACTTTCACAAATACTTTCAAACGTTTTGAATTTTGGAGGGGCGCGCCATGTTATCGTAGTTTATCTCTACTCTTGTATTACTGTAAAGCATTTATGAAGAATTCAATATCATGAAGTTTTATAATGCCTGATACATTTATATATTTCTTAAATTGAAATTGTCTTCGCCAGTATTATTAGAAAAATCAGTAAATATATTCATAAATAAAATATACCTGTTCAGGATTGTCTTCCAATGTGTTGCCCAGAACTTCTTCATCACTGTCCGACTCTGCTACTTTTTTCTTTCTCTTTACAATAGCTTTCTTTTCCATTTTGGGTTTTGTGTCGACATCCATTTCTTGGCCTTCGACATTTGTTTCAAATTCCAAGCTGTACTGAGTTTGCATCCCTTGCATATTGGCATCGCCATTCTCAACTTGTATTGTATGCCCTTGCCATAAAACCTATAACATAAACAACATACTGATATTTGTTTACAATATAATATGTAAAGTAAATCAATGCGTTCTTCACATCAAGCCGAAATTATGTTATTTTGTATCAATAAATAGCAGTCAATAATAATTAATAATTTATTTGTTACAATGCCATACCTGTTCCTGGTGACCATTGTAATTATGCTGTTGCATATTCTGTGACCCACCAAGCTCAAACACAGAATGCTGTCCCATGACTGGTGTGTGCCATTGGGCGCTCTCGCCGTATTCGCCTCCGCCGTTCTGGTCCGACGGTATAGATACAATTATGGCCTCTTTGCTGTCCACACTCCGACGTTCCACAGATAAAAGAGAATGCAAGACTTCACTCGCTTCTTTTTCAGCCGGATTTACAACTTCCATCTTCTCAAAAGACATCGTAACGCCGACGCTACTCTACAACCAACGTTCATGTCATTTCACATGTATCTACTTACATACGTGTATGCACAATGGCCATCGAGCGACACGGCTTAACCCGCCCCGACCGCTTCGAGGCTCCATGTTTTAATAAACCCAAGATTCTTTCAAGAAAACCGCGATAACTTTTCAAATTCATGTAAATAAACATAACAAAAACCGTGCAATTATTAACCTTAATCGCGTTTTTTAAGTTTCATTATCGCATAGCGGATCGAACTCCCGTGGAATATTGGGCCATATAGTCATAGCAAAGGAAGAACAAAACTTACCTATTTCACTTCAAATCAACGCGTGAGAAACGTAAAACCGTATCCCACTTATTAACAATCGACTGTGGATTGTTTTTTATCACTTCATTTTGATATTACAGTCATAATTGGAGAGAAATGTACAAATATTTCACTGAATTCACGGAAGCAATATGGCGATACACTTTCCGTGAATAAAATCGGAGGACGCCGTAGAAGTTAGAACACGTCATTAGTACAGTGCGCGGCCGCTAGGCGGAGCTAGGCATTCATTTCCGTATCGACGCCGTCCTACGAACTGCACGTGCGGCAATTTAAATTTGGCTTGCGAGCAATGAAATATAATTTTGATTACTTACTGTTAATTAGATGTATAAAATACAAATAGTGAATTAATATTCATGCATTATGCAAAAACCGATTTAATGAACGTTTCAATCATAAAGTTGCATGATAACAATAGGTACATACCTACTTATTTAAAAAAATCAATATATTTTACAGGATCGTACAAATTTATACCATCAAAATAAAGCGGATAAAATAAAATACATACCCATTAACTTAATTGTATTAAATATTATTATAAATTTAACAGATAAAAGAAATCGGCCTGACCAAGGCCATAATAAAATTAATGAAAAAAAAAACTTAAAAATAACATTATTTTTTTTAGGTAGGAATATTAGCTGTATGTACAATTAATGTAAACTAGGTATAATGTTCAGTGTTCTATCGCCTAGGTAAAAAAGACGAGTAATTCTTTTTTGCATGAAGTAGCAAAATATTAGTAAATAAACAAAAATTGTGACAGGATATCCCGTCCGCATTTCATAAAGTTGATAATATTTAGGTACCTAAGTGCGAGTATGAGGTAGGTGTATTTTGTAGTGTAGACGATTTTTATTTCGTTTTTTTTAAACCTGGCCTTCGTTGATTATTCAAAAGCATTCGATAGCCTGAAACACAATGCCATATTCACAGCCCTCAAACAACAAAATATAGAACCGACGTACATCCACCTTATACAAAATATCTATAGTACCAGTACAGCTTCTGTAAAAATTAATAGCAATGGCCCATCCTTCCGAATAACAAAAGGAGTCAAACAAGGTGACCCATTGTCTCCAAAACTCTTCAATGCTACCTTGGAAGAAGTATTTAGAAGCATTGGCAGCTCGATGGCAGAACAAAGGTTTTAAAATCGGTGAGCATCGATTAACAAATCTTCGCTTTGCTGATGATATTGTTCTCTTTTCCTCCACAGCCTCTGAGCTACAAACGATGCTCGAAGACCTGAGCGATGCAAGCCTCAGGGTCGGACTTCAGATGAACATGACCAAAACAAAGCTTATGACTAACAGCACCAAAACCACCATCGTTGTCGAGGGTGGGTCGGTTGCATATGTCAATGAGTATACTTACCTCGGCCAAATAGTTTCTTTTCAAGCCAGGCAGGATCAAGAAGTTGCCAAACGCATTGAAAACGCTTGGAGAAGCTTTTGGTCGATGAAAGAGCTGATGAAAGGAGACTTGCCTCTTTCACTAAAACGAAGGCTCATGGACATGTGCATCTTGCCCATCCTCACCTACGGTGCACAGACTTGGTCATTGACTGATCGCCAAAAGTCCGCACTTAGGGTTTGCCAAAGATCAATGGAGCGCAGCATTTTGGGCGTAAAGCTTTCTGATCGTATTCAAAATAGAACGCTGCGCTCAAAAACACAGATTGTCGACGTAGCCCATAAAGCTGCCGAGCTCAAATGGAACTGGGCTGGACATGTTTGCCGGATGTCCGAAGAGTTGTGGGCAAAAATCACCACTATGTGGATCCCCGACAATGGAAAAAGGCTGCGTGGAAGGCCCAAAATCAGATGGCGCGACGAACTGGACTCTCATTGCAAGGAATGGGCTAAAATTGCTCACAATAGGAAGACATGGACGAAGGGAAGAGAGGCCTTTGCCCAGCAGTGGGACAGCCATGGCTGAATAATAAATAATAATAAAAAATTTTTTAAATATAAGTAGGTACATAATTAAAAAGCGTTGCGCCGTATGAGGGGTCCGCACCGACGTGGAACCAAAGCGAACATTCAACTTCCATCAGAACAGATTTACCAACTAAATATATTTATGTAATACCTAAGAGTAAGTATATATACAAAACTAGGTAGGTACATTTTTAAATGCCTTGGAACCACATTGATTCGAAAAAATGTATCTCAAATCCGAGTCAATAAGGAAATAATAAAATCTTTTTGAATTCGGATACGGATGTTAATATAAATATTTTTATAGAATAATATGTCAATATCATCAAGTGAGAATCTGTCAAATTCAATTAGGTACCTACTTTTTGGCGCGTATTTACTATTTACGTTCAAGCCACATTACAGTGCAAACGGTAGAAACGGTACCTACATCAAATTTAAGGTACATATTTTGTTTTTCGTATTTCTTTATTCGTTTTAATTGTTTGCAACATCTTATAAAATAGCAGGAAATGTTATTGACGATACTTTTGAAAGTAAGTAAGTTCGTAATAAAATTATGTACTTTACAATTCATCGCTTGTAGATTACCGGTAGAAAATATTATTACGTCAGTTAGACACCTAATGCATTATGTGTTGCTTACAGTTTTTTAAGATTACATTTTTTTTATTTCTGCTAAAGTTTTTGTATCTACGTTTAACACATGCAAGGATGGCTATGTTACTCACCAGAAGCAGAATCTAAAGCAAAACAGCTACTGCGTGATTTGACGACTGCGCCAGGCGATGGACCATCAGGCCATTCCATACGTTCTTCCATGGCTTTGGAAGCACTTCTTTTGAATTGTTCTAAGAAACTGTCTATTTGCGTCTCAATACTTGTCGGGGAGTTAGCCATCGTTACCACCGAAACACCGCAAACAAACAACACTGTTTTCGGACTATGACATTTTGGATTAAATATTGATAATTTTCGAAATACCAAAATAAAAATGACGATACCGACAAACTGTATTTTCTGGTAAATAACACATGTTATTAACAGTCATTGTAACTGCTATTAATTTATATTTTTATCATTACGTATTTTAATTTAAGCTTGAAGAACGAAGACCTACCCATAAGACCGCGACTTATTTTACTACGGATACCGTTATGCTACATCGAAAATAAAGCGACATCCACCGACATCTATCGATCGCAATGAACAGCTGGTAACGATGCTGCCATACACTAAACAAAATTGCTTGTGTAAAAAATACTATGAAAATATATTACGTATATTTTAGTTTCGCTTCTGCTTCTAAAATTATATTGCTTCTGATAAGCTTTTCAATTAAATATTTTTATGCATTGATTTGTTATAAAACGAATGTTAAAACTTATATACGTATTATGTATGTGTGTGCACTGTGTACGAGTACGCGTGCGGTATCACAGGGACTTGGAGAGGTCGCGGACTCGCGGTTGGTTAGTTGAGCACATTGCTTGCATTTGCTGCGCGAAGAGCGCGTGTAGTTCGTTATTATCCAGAGGTGACTAGAACTGTCACATACGAGACTACACCCGGCCACAAAATGTCAAGTAAGTTTGCAGTGAAATGTTTTTTTTATATGCATAATCAAATAACGAATATTAAATTATAGTATTGCTTCTATAATCTGGATTCGGCATCGAATTATTTGAATTGTAAATACTTTCATCCAATTAATATTTGATTGTAAAAATTTCATGAATACAAGGGTAGACAAAAATTAATTGTAATTAGGTATTAACTCGACAATAAAATGCTATTCAAATTAGAATCTGATTTATTTTATTGAAATGCTTACTTACTTGCTTGCTTACTTTTTTTTCAAGACGTTATTCGAGGTATTTAAAATAGGAATCGTTTTTTATATAAATATAGGTACGGAATTCGATCGTTAGATCTATATGAGTTTAAATGAATTTAACTTGTTATTCTGGGTATCTTCTAAAGGTCAAGTCTATCTTCTTTGTTATGCAATTGTTATAGGTAGGTACCTGGCAAAATTACTCTTGGGGTTCCTAACAATCATAAGTATTTTTAGTGAGCTATTTTTAAATGATTCTTAAAATTTACGATGTAGGTAGGTACAAATTAATTTTATTCTGTAAATTGTGCTATATAACAAGTAAAAAAGTAGATTGAAATCAAAAATTTTAAATCATAATTAAATGCCAAAATTGTTTACTTTAAACATGTATGTCATTAATCATCGACCATCTCAACCTTGCGTTTTATTTAGTTTATAAAATGATCTCTATTAGACTCTTCACTCAACACGTATCACAGCATTGAGATGTAGTACATAATATTATCTCAATGTATCACAGTCACTTTGTATTAAATTGCCAGAACACTGTTTTGTGTATATGCTTCTGTTGTAATAAATATGTCTAATGATTAAGTATTTTGATAGAGTAAATTAGAATAATATATTTTCTGATAGATGGACCATTAGTCTAACTGTTAGACTAATGGTCCATCTATCTAATATGTTCTAAGACTCTAATATGTTTCTTGATTTTATTCATACATATTCTATGCGATGTGTTGTTTAACAAAATAAACAACAGCTACGTACTTGTTTTGTAGAAATAATATAGGTATCAGAATCCCATATCTATAAACGTACTAAAAATTATGAATTACTCAAGTCGCGCACTCCCGAGCTAAATACGATACGTAGGTATGTGTTATCAGATTATTCTTCACGATTGTAAGCACTATTGCTATCAACTTGTAAATGCCTATAATACCTATGTTATAAAACTCTAATTTTCTTATCAATCATTTTAATTGCAATGATCTTGACCACGCTTTTCTCTATTCCACTCATGTTCAATGTCGAATTTGCTATGCTATGAATATTGACCCCAGATTGATTTATTAAGACTCGGGTTCAATATTGAATTTTGATCAATATATAAGTCAGTTGTACATAACATATTTTGTAGGATCCCAAATTTAATGTTATTTTGCAAATCAAAATCAATTTAGCTACTTTGTAAAAATTGAAATGCATATCTAAAAGAACTGAAGATGTTGGGTACCTAATCTCCTTAATATGATTGTCGAGTGCGTATTATTAGAGATCGGTTAATTCTTCTAATTAGAATATGATATTGCTAGAGTTCAAATATATAAGTAGGTATATCTAGGACCTATAGAGTGAATAGCAACTGTATGATGTTAATATTAATCTATTGAGTTCGGCGTTTTGCTTGTTTAAGTCCTGTCGGACCGGCCGGCAGCCGCACCTAAATAGAAACCACAGGGACATTGCTCCCATGTCCCGAGCATCTGATCCTTCGTCTTTACTCTTAAGTGCCTTATTGGGGTTTCGTTATACCATACCTACATCTATTTAAAGATCACCAGACATCGCTGCTGTAATTGAAACAACATCCTGGTATAAATATTTTATGAATGCTATAATGTTGCTATATCCTTGAATCAGTATGATAAAAATATGCAGTCCATACCAGCAAACATACTCAAATAACATAATATTGATTATTCTGTACGGCGATGAAATCTTTTCCAAGAAGAGAAATGGTGTTTCAAAATATTATTGACCGATGTCGTGGCATTCTGTTCACAGAACCTATTTTGTTTGGGAAGTCTCATGAATTTAATTTTGTTATCAATAGATAATCTTTTAATATCTACGATTTAAATGCAAATATCATCAAAGATTTTTTGAATTAAATATAAATCTGGTTAGATACGGACGATCTAAATTTTAATGCATTAAGAAAATATTGCGAAGAAACAAAAACATTAAAAGCCAAATAATATAACTAAAATATTTCATATAGCTATAAATTTTTTAAACAGAAGCAGAATTAAAGAAAGAAATGGTAAAATTTATATGAATACTGCTTGAATTTGAATTATGTACAAATTCAACATAGAAAGTTTTTAAGTGCTGAAACTTTTATCATGAGCGGTAGATGAGCGGAAGGAAATTCGAGATTACGTACAATGACGTCAATTGCCTATTATGTATCTTGTATGATGCACACGCATGCGCATAACATGGCCACGGAATAACTGACGCCATCCAGTATTTTTATTTTGGATTTTATTTCTGTCGCGCTATTTTGGAATAGAACGCGGACAGAATGTGCTCTTGTCTACAAGGAGCAGCCATGTAAAGGCCCACGCACACCGCACCGAGACATTCACGTGAATAATTCAGAAGATATGCAATGTGCATAGTTCTTTATTTTTCACTGGAGACGCTTCGGTGCGTATTTCCAAACTATACATAGCCAGAACGCAACCATAGGAAACTGCTCGTGTATACTTTGTAATGCTGTTTTTAAGTTTGTTATTACAATATATACACGAATTTTGCGTACTGATCGTGTATAATTTGTAACGCGGATGCTTGCTTCTTCGTTCCAAACTATACACGATCAGTACGCAAAATATAACTAAATATACCTACTACACCACTTACGCTTGAGCGAAATAATAAATATATAATTATATAGGTAATCAAAGACTTGTACAGCTATCTATATCTATCTACTTTTATTCTTCTTGATTATTATTGATTGAGTAAAATCTATATACATATAATAAATCTGTAGAAGGGTCAATTCTGTACATTGAAAATATTGAAAAAATAAATAGCAGGGGGTGTTACTGGATCGATTCCAAACCCAAATATGTGATTAAAAAAATTTTTGTCTGTCTGTCTGTCTGTCTGTCTGTCTGTATGTGAAGACATCACGTGAAAACTAACGGTTCGATTTCGATGAAACTTGGTATAATTATACCTTATTGTCCTGGGCGTAAAATAGGATACTTTTTATCCTGGAAAAATACGTAGAAAAAATATTAATCTTAATTTTTCAGTTTTATCCATAGACGTTGTTCTGTAGAACCGCGAACACACGTTGCGTATTATTATAGGCCTAGCCGTATTTGGGTCCAATAGATATTTATAAGATGTCATTGTCAGAGTTACTCAAAATGGAGAAATAAACCATCCACGCGAAGACCGACATCCGCGCGGACGGAGTCGCGGGCGGAAGCTATTATGGAATAAAAATATTATTAGGTAAGCTTAGGAAAATAAATAGGTAACAGATAAGGGTGTGGGTTAGGTAAGGTTCGTGTTTTTTTTAACTACAGAAAAATAGGAGCCCCGCGAAGCGGGGCTCCGTCGCATCACAACCGTCCTCTTCTGGACTTATTAGATTTTTACTTTTTAGCACTATTGTCAATTGTAAGTAAGTTGTGTAGTATAGTCGGGAACGAAGACGCAAGCATCCACGATACAAACTATACACATCATAGTATATCTATATCTATATATCATAGATTTAAAAACAGCAATACAATAATATAAACGCGAGCAATGGAAAGACGCCGCGCTTACTCCGAAACATACACGATTAGTCCGCATGCGTACTGGCGCTGTATGTTTTGAAGCGCTATTCTTACTTACTTCACTACAAAGTATACGCGAGTATTTGCGTACTACTGTTGTATAGATTGGAAGAACTTTGTAAAAAAGTTATTTCCAAACTATACGTGATTAGTTTCACACCGTTGCGTGCTGGCCTTGTATAGTTTGGAAATACGCCGCTTCGGTGAATTGGATGCTTATCATTTTTACACACCCACACATAACAGCTGGTCTTTGACAGAATCTTTTTCAGTAACTGGGCTCAGTTTGATATTTCTTGCAAATATATTACAGAAATGTTCGTTAATCTTACAAAATTTAAAATTACTTTTGCACTACTGTTGCCACTGCCACAGAATAATAACTAGTAGCTAGCCACTGCATAAAATATTTGTTTTGCTTCCAGAGCGTTTACTACACCATAACTTCTATATGCCTGAACAGATACATCAGTGATCATTATAGTTAAATTTAATTTTGTATGCAGTCACCCTCGTAACGTTAAGTACGTTCCGTCGCAATCAGATAAAAAACATCAACTTTTTCAAATTAATAAAAGAACAACAAAGAAGTACTTACATAAGTATTTAAAATAAAATGTTCATCGTTGCTATAAGAATAATATGTCTTAAATCCTGGATACCATAAAAAATGTCGAACTAAAATAACATTTAAAGATACGGTCTACTACTACTAAACGAACTTATCATTTCTTGTTCTTAGAAAAAATAACAATAACAAAAAAATTAAAACCATCCTACTATATTAATACATGACCCAGTTGCAAAAAATGTTTCATACAGTAAATTGTTAAAAGAAAATACGCCGCACGCGCAAGTAGCGCCAAGATTGTAAATTAGTTACACACGTGCCAATATATTTAGTACCAGTGGGATCTATGACCACGTCACCAGGAGGAGCAAACTGCGCACTTCCTTAAGCATCTAATGAGGAACCAACAACAGGCGCTACATTAAAATCCAGATTTATGTTTATTCCAGGCAGTGATACTATATTTTCGATATTTACGTCGTTGGCAGTTAGAATTAGCTTATACATGCGTGTTCGGATATAATAATGATGTTTATTTTGCGTGACTAATGGCATTTGGTACTTTTAGTATAACATTTGCATCTCGAATGCATATGATACTTGAGTGGTTTTCGCTCCATTCGTCTATGAAATAATAATGTGAAAATATATATACCACAGTCAGGTCTGAAGATATCGTAAATTGTAATTCAATATTCCCATTTTGTTGCTTTTATCCTTAAACCCGTTTAGGTCGAGCAGACTAACTCAATAAATTCTTCCCTTGTACGTATTCCTACGCAGCTTGTATAGTTTATTGGATTACTCCTGCATAATTCGAAGGATAATACACTGAAGGAGACTACAAATAGGATTATTGCCCTATAAAAGAACGTTAAGTTTTAAGAGTGGGAACTTATTGAGGATTTGTTTCAGACCGAGCATGGGTAACACTGGCCACAAACGACTCCTATGGTCTGGGAGCCTTGGTTCTGGCGCATTCTTTGCGACGCGTCGGCTCCACTTATCCGGCCGTGATTCTCATCACACCGTCCGTGACTGATGCTATGAGGTACATAATATGCAATACAAAACTAATTGCAAGATAATATCTATCTTTAGTACTGTATGTATGTTCTCCTATTTATACAAGCGGATCATTTGACCGTATTAAATTATGTATTGATGTCGTTAAGGAATTAAGGATACATTTAACGGAGCGCTTTTTAATATTTAGATAAAATCAAACTTACTTTCAATATATTTTAAGATGATCTGAAGCAAAATATTGAGGAAAAATATCTCACAAGTAAAAAAATAACATTTCGGATTAATTAATACAAAAATTTATTGTTTGTCAATGCAACTGACTTATCCGAAAGGACACAGATGTGTTTGATCTGTTACTATAGGTACATAGGCTCTTCTTTATCGAGAGATACGAAAATTAATTTATGACAATTATTATAAAATATACTTTATGACCTTGTATTTGAAATAAATTAAATATATTTTAGCATAAATTATTCCATTCAATCATACATAAGATATAATATATCAAAAATATCTCAAGAGTAGGTATTACGTCTTCGAGGTGCCATAAAGTATATTAATTACATCACTGGGAAGCTGTTGCTGATCCCAAATAGTAAACAAGACGTAATGTTTTAGATAAATATATACATTAGCTTTTAAGTATAGTTTTTACTTATTATGAATTTTATAATCAACGAGTGTGACCTTGACCAAACCAGCTGTTTACAATTCGTACAATTCTTAAATGAATGGGACACATTTCACACATAGCTATAAAATCACTGGGATCATTTAAAATAATCAAAATTTTCTACAACCAAATATGTCAGGAAACGTTTTTCCCAACTACCCGCAGGGACCGTCTTCGCGCAATATTTGCAGAGGTCATTACAGTTGATGTGTTGGACTCGCAAGATGCAACACATTTGGCACTCTTGCAGCGACCAGAACTGGGAATCACCTTTACAAAGATCCATTGCTGGAACTTAACGCAGTACGATAGATGTGTGTTCCTCGATGCTGATATTTTGGTAAGTTGTTAAGTAAATTGTAAGGTAGAAAAATATTGTTTAATGTTGAGAGCTCGGACACGATTTCTCATATCACCCATTTAAAAAGTTATTCTAGCTTACTAATCCAGAAGAAAAAGGTTTTTTACTTTTAGCAATATGTGTACCATAATTAGTTCCACTTATTAAATTTGGAAAAAAAATAAAAAATTAAAAAGGTTTAAATTGTAGGACGATTAACCCAGCGGTGGGCTACGTGGCTAGTGTGAGAGGGATTTGTTATTTGGTTAAACTAGATTTCACACTAATTAATTTATTGCTAAAATTGCTTTAATCTTTGATTTTTCAGGATTAGGGAAAAAAGGGAGGGAATATTGCAATAAAAATTAAAAGCGATGGAAGTTATATTATAAATGTGTTTCGAGTTATTTCTTAAAATAACAAACTGAGTATATTATGCACAACATTTCTAAAGACGAGTATCAAAGTGCAATTAAGATAAACTTATGTGTGTGGTTAGAGATTCACAAAACATTATCTATATTTAGACCTCACTTATCAATTATTTAAGTATAGAGATATAGAAATAATTACCTGTAAACAATTCCTATTTAACATAGTGTTTTTTTAATAATGTGTCTCACCCTTGTCTCACCTGTCATCATTCTTATTCATCGAGTAAAAATTTGATCATATTTTGCGGTTTATTAAAAATTTGATCATATTTTGCGGTTTATGGCGAGCCTAATTATTTTTTATCTTGTATGATAACGTAAGCTAAGTCAATCGATGTTTAGATGATATTAATTTATTTTGTAGTATTTACCAAAGGTGCAAGAACATGTTTAACAAATATTGATTTTGCTTGATTTACCGAACATAAGTACGCGCATTAGCAGTGGAATCGACAGCAGTACTAAAGTCATAAAATCTATTTCCATTGTAATTGTTTACACGATAAGAAAGTCAATGTTAACGGATGTGGATGGCAGCAGTAACACGAGATGCGACGAATAGCCCCGGCCCAAATATTTTTTTCTAACTATTTTGGACGCGTGCCAAATTCATAATATACTTTTCCCACTATTTTCCCTAGCTACTAATAAAAGTGCCTTACACTACACATCGTCGCCTTTTTTAAAAACGTTTAATTATTGATGTTTCATAACCGCCATAATATGATTAAACAATGATTGAATAATGTACTGTTGAATATTAAATAATGGTGATAGCGTCTGGTGGTCCATTGAGCAAGGTACTCAGTTTTTATCGCGGGTTATTATGTCAACTGAAGTTACGATAAAAGTATAATCGATAAATATTTTGAGGAGGTATCACGTGTATCGAGCTCTGCCATGAATATTTGAGATGATTCGTACGTGCAAAATAATTAATTTTGCTTGTTTTATTATTAGATTTGATACGATATCTTTACATTATTTTGGATGTAGGTAGGGAAATGAGAACTTTATTAGAACTATGACCCTATAGTTATTTTTGTATGTTTTTAATTTAGTTTTGTTAAACATAACAGCGAACAAAACAACATCTTAAGTGAAGGAAAATTTTTGTAGTGTGTAATCACGTAATGTATGTTATGTATGTGTGCGTCATACTATACAGGGTGTAATCGTTAAGTGTGCACAAGCGATTATTCCGTAACTATTACAGATATCAAAAAACTTTAAACTGATATCGAAAGTACTTAACCTAATGAGTAAAATGGCCATAATAAATTTTTAAGAATAAAACGAGAAATATCCAAAAATATTACATTAAACGCTCCCATACATTTGATTTCCCATACATTTTGTATTAATAGCAGATTTTCGAAATGACGTCCTCATTGTGCAATACTATGAGGAGCTCTATTTAAAGTTTCTAAATGAACTTCCCTTCAAATTTGTCAAGTAATTAAAGCAGAAAACCAAAAAAAGAAAGAGAAAGCTAAAATCTTTCATATTAAATGTACATGGGATATTCATATCTCATACTAAATGTATTTAGATAATTTTAAAGATAGATGGGTTAAAAGATAATTTTTTTGATATATCCCGTTTTATTTTTAAAAATTTATTACGGCCATTTTACTCATTAGGTAAAGTACTTTCGATATCAGTTTAAAGTTTTTTGTTATCTGTAATACTTACGGAAAAATCACCTGTGCACACTTAACGATTACACCCTGTATAGTCCTGTGGTTCTTCAGTTTAAGGGCAGTTGTAATAGCAGTTCAATACATTATTATGTTATATTTATTATACAAAAATAGATATAGTTATGTAGAATCAAAGTACTTAGTAACAAATAATTCGTTACCTTACATTAATGTAAAAATACACTGCTTGAACTTTAAATTTCACTTTTAGCTTTTTTTTTTTTCACGATATTAAATATAAACTTTTACCACCAATAAAATTTGTATTCCGGCGTCACTTTAGAATTTCGGGACATTCGGGATTCTGGTCAATTTGGGAAAATGTCTGCTATGTACACTGGCTGGTCTCCCGGCTCCGGCTGTATCCTTCCAAATCTCCATTTTTGTTTCACAATTTTTCATAAATAGATGATATTCCAAATCTCCACAGTTTTTTTTGTTTTAAAAAACTTTCTTCGTCAAATAAATTATGTTCTTTCCATATTTACGTTCGTTGATTTTTTTATTATATTGGTAAATTTTCTATCTGGTAGGTACATTGCGAATACGCATAAAAATTATTTGTTTAAAGTTAAATTTTTATTAATATTATTTTTCAAAAATGATCCATAGCTCAGTATCTACTGCCGCGAGGCAGCACTGGCAGGGTCGCCATGCAATGGTTGGTTGTAAATGAAACACTTGCTCGACTGTAGGCTGTATAATAATGTATTGAACTGCTATTACAACTGGACCATAACTGGACTATATAGTATGACGCACACATACATAACATACATTACACACTACATTTTCTTGAAACATCGCTATTTACGAAAACACTTGAAATTTTTAATTGAGAATTCGTAAACGAGTTTTTTTGAGGCGCCCATTTTCTTAAGTAGGTAATTAGTTTTCTTTCTTCAGCAGTAAATATGACCGGACTTTTAGTCTATTATAAATATCAAAGAGACTAAATCAATCGTAATAAAATATGTGGATAATTTCCACCTCCACTATTTGATATTTGTCACCTACAAAGAAGATGTCGGCCTAATTTTAAGAACTGTCCCATGTGAAAGACATGCACCTGTTTAAGATCTTAATGATTAACACATTTTGGCTAAAATTAATTATTTCTTTTCATTTTAAAGAAAATATTTAGGTACTTACTTTGTTATTTTCGGAATGGTGAAATGTATTAAACACTGAAAACCGTTTGCCTTTAAATTCCTGAACTATCAATTTCAGAAATTAAATAAATCATATCAATCATTGACCCATTTTTAGATTAGGAAACCTAGTATATTTGCCTGTACAATTTCGATCTTTTTAGAATAGGAAAACGCCTATATATTTTTTCATAGTCTGGGTATGACAGGTACACATCTTTACATAGTCTTGCTATCACTTGACAGGTGGTCCAAAACTGTGATGAACTCTTCGAAAGGGAGGAACTGTCTGCCGCCCCAGATGTCGGCTGGCCAGACTGCTTCAACTCCGGAGTGTTTGTCTTCCAGCCCTCCGCAGACACCTTCAGTAGACTGATCACATTCGCGCAGGAGCGCGGTAGCTTTGATGGTACAGAACATATTATTGACTTTTTTGTGAATGTAATTGGTGTTTTGTTCAATATTTTTAGCACTTATCGACATAGATTTTGGGGAGATTACTATACTTTATTAGTACTTAATATGATTTATGGAGTTTTGGGATGGATTGACTCGATTTAACAATAGTGCATTACAGTATGTATACTTATATTAATTGATTCATTCATCTGTCTCAATATTAATTGTCTTATATTTCTCTAAAAGGTTTCTAGCATTGTAGCAATCCCAAATTGTCTATTCCAGGAGGTGACCAAGGACTGCTCAACTCGTTTTTCTCTAGCTGGTCTACGGATAACAACAAACGCCTGCCTTTCCTCTACAATGTGACCTCAGGCGCTTTCTACTCGTACTTGCCCGCTTTGAAACAGTAAGTACCCGTACATTCTAGGGCATATTATGTGGGATAACTTGCTCTATCTAGCTTATGGAATATTAGCGTACTTGCAGATTATCATTTACAGTTATATTTTTTCTATTTTATATAAAATAGGTAATTATGGTTTACCATATTATTGCGATACTTGGCTACTTACCTTTTCTTTTGTTGCAAAGTCTCTTGCCGTACATTTAAAAATAAGATGCCTATTTATCAATGTTTAAAAGTACCTATTGGGTAAATACTAAAATACAGATTAACGACGATAAAAATCTTAATACGTCAATTTTCGACTTCAGAGGTAATTTCATCTCCAGACCTACTGATCCGATTTCCACATTACCGACACATAAATAGCATCAGCTGATAATATTTATATTGTGTCAACTTCTTTCATCACTTGAATTGTGTAAAAATGCACATTCATATTGTTTGAACTACATAAAACTCGGTCCGTCTATCACGGTGGTTGCACCTTTTCACATTAACCTCATAAATGTGATTTCCATTGGAGATAAGCAACTGGTTTTTTAATATCGTCAATGGTTTCGTGAAATGGTTGACAGTTTTCTAGAATTCTTTAAAATGGAAATTATTATGAATCGTTTTTGTTGGACAATAATTTCTAATTTATTCGAATATGGTCATTAAACTATTAATACAAATAAAAACAAATTTACGAGCAATTGATTTTTCTCGAGTTTGCGTTATGAATTTTTATTGCTTGTTCAATAGCTGTTAAAAAGTTTTTTTTGATGTGATAGAAAAGAGGAAATAAATCAAATGCTTATGTATCACGAACATCTCCGTGATACTTTTCCGAAAGTCGGTGAATACATCATCCAAAATTTTCCTAGTTTAAATATAACGCCATCGAGTAAATTGAGCAAAAATATTAAAAGGTACAATTAATTTCCAGTTACGGGCAAAACTTGAAAATTATCCACTTCATCGGTCCAGCCAAGCCTTGGCTGCAAAACTATAACTTTGAATCTCAAAGCGTAGACGCGCCAGAGCATTTGAAAGGATTCCTGCAACTATGGTGGGACTTGTTCACTTCCCAAGTTCACACGCAACTTGATGTGTCTATGGTAAGTGAGAATTTTTTTCTATGTTTTACCTAGATAACTTTTGGTTTCAAAATGTGTAGGAGTTAGGAACAAATTTATTAAGGTATTTTTTATTTCGACATTTTGCGGGTAGTTAAAAAGACGCACAATATGGTGACTGTGTTTGGAGAAAAATTAAATTGATATACTACTCGATAAAAATTAGAATTAGGTATCAATTAGATATTATAAGAAACATTAGAATGATTGATGCAGGCTAAAAATAGATTCGTTCTTTTTTCCTACACGAGATGATGTATACGATATCATGACACAATTTCCAATAAAACGATACATAGATAGAGTTACAGATTTAGTATCAGTTACCACAATGTAATATAATCTGATGTCAATACCGCAATTTCTTGATCACTTACCGCAATCCGTCGGTTGTGATCCATAACATCTCTTTATGATTCATTTACGTTTAGTCCGTTAAACTGAATAGTCAATATGTTTTCCAAGCATACTCAATTGGAAATTTGTGAAGAGGTGAGGTTTAAACATAGTTATAGAATACAATTCGATTATTTTCTATCTTATCCTATACTTCTGCCCTATTTTGCAATTAGATTTTTTTGAACTTTCTCCTTATGCTTGTATACCCCAAAAGCACTTCTTTGAGTTTTTTCTTTGCGCATTTGAGATGTTTCTCCAAAATACTAACATTTTCTAACGTTTTGTATACGTACTTTTGTTTGCTTTTGCACGGTTTAACGATTTAGATTTGGCTTGTATTAGATGGTGTTGGTATTTTGGCGAAAAATCACCGTTTTATAAACATACAAGTAAACATATTTAATCATTGCTACTGTAACTATTTACAATATGTCGAATGTGTAGTTTTTAAATAATTAATTATCAATAATTTTACTTGTATGTTTATGTAACGGTAAGTTTTTGCAAATTTACTAATCTTAGCTTGACTTAAGCTTTTTGCACTGCTACTTGTGCGTGAAGCTTCTTTCAAGAATATGCATGCTACCGATGTGTTTTGTACCTTTAATTAATAGGCCCACTTTGAAGAACCATCGCCAGAGGGTCATTTTGATAGTGAAACTGTCGGTGAGCAACCCCATGACTATTTTGAACAAAGACTAGATCAATCAACGTATCAGCCTACACTGGATCCCACGTCTGAATTTCCTTGGCATCATCCTGATAAACAATTCGTGGAACAAGAGCAAAGCGAACAACCACTAGACAAAAACGAATTTTATGATCCTTGGGATTTGTACAGTGGATTCATTTTGCCCAGTAAGGATGACTCCCAAGAAAGGGGAGAAATAATAAACAAACAAATTTGGAATGACATACAACATGTACCTCAACAACACGTTTCAGCAGATGCGTATTCACGTAATCAATTCATTACATACGCACAAAATAATCCGGATACAAATCACTATGAACAGAACCATTATCAGAACAAACACATTTGGGATAACATACCATCACATTTACCTCAAGAAAACATTTCGACAGATGCATATTCACATAATCAATTCACTTCATACACACAAAATAATCCAGATACAAATCAATATAATCACAATGAACACAACCATAATCAAAACAAACATATAAGGGATAATGTATCATCACATGTTGCTTATGAACCCATTCCGGTAGTTGCGCACTCAAACAATAATTTCATTTCACACACACAAAATAATTCAGATACAAATGAACATAATTATTATGAACACAACGATAGCCGAGAACATTTTTCAGATCATGCACCATGGATTGATAACCAAACATCATTCGACCATCATGATCACCATGACCACCATGACCATCATGACCATCATTATGAAGAAAATCATAAAGACCATAACATTTTTAGTATTGAAGAGCCTCAAAATGATCACTTTAAACATGAACACAATACATACAGTTATAATAAAGTTGAAATTCAAAAGCCTCTGGCGTATCCTATTAATCAAAATAAATCCAAACATGCTTATTGTATTCACATGGACTATGAAAAGCCTTGTATGAAACGTGGCAAACATAAATACAATGAGGGAATAAATGGTGATGTAATATACGTAGACGAAATATATGATGATGTCACACCCAGGCATCCCTACGATGGGTTTTACTTGAGACACAGAGCAACCATCGATTCACGTGGAAGAAAAATTTGTACTCATCAAATAACTTTAAGGTCACCTTCTCCCCCACCTGAAAGCTTTGAAGAGAACAATAACGCAGTGGAATCTCTGGAAAATGGGTTTTTATCAGAAGAGCAGGATGAAGTAAGTGAGATTTTTCAAAATTTGTAGAAACTTTAATGGTATGTAATTTTTTAAATGTTTTTTTTAAAGTATTGTTTTCTAGCATCAAAAGATAAAGAAATCTTCTTGATTTTCCATGTATGAAATACATAAAACTGCTCCTATATAATGCCACTGCCTGCTTTCAATATTAATTTGCATGCTCACGAATCAAGTAGTTAGTTACTTCTATTAACAAAATATTAATTTCATTTGTATTATTTTTCAGCGTGACGATTATATACTGTTATTAGTTTAAATTAATTCTCTTTTCCATACTTTCAGACTGGCGTAGCTGGAAATTTAGCACGAGTCCAACCTGGCACACCTCTACAAAGGGAAGCAATAGATGAGCTCGCCAGACGCCAGGGTTGGGAGTCAGGCAACATCGATTATATGGGCGCCGACTCCTTCGCTAATATTTGGGCTAAAATATCCCAAACATTAAACGAAGGACCCTCCTCGCCACCTAAGCAGCCATCACCCCCTAAAGAATCTCCTCCAGTATCAGAGGAACCCGCTAAAGAAGTTGCTGAAGAGTTAGCAGAAAAAGTAGCTGAAGCAACACTTTCCGACATCCCTGATATACCAGTTCCAGCGAGAGAAGCAATTAACGCAGCAGGTAAAATGAGTGACACATCTAGTTCAATAACTATTCCTCAGATAGCGCCCGATGCTTCTATTGCAGAAGCCGACACAAAGACTGAAAATTCTACGGCGCCTAATGAGACAGTGGTAGCCGCTGAAATTTGTCAGTCCCTCGATGCAATTCCGTCCGAAACTTCTAAAGGAGAAACTACCCTTGAATCGGTAGCACCTAAGGAAATTGTAGCCCAAACAAGTGCCATTCCGGTTTCGTCCCCTGTATTGCATGAAACACAACCTCTAGAACCCGTATCTTCTGAAACCAAGGACGCGCACGAAGTTGAAAAAATGCATGAGAATGACATACCCAAAACCGATTCAGTTTCAGAAAAATCAGTCGATGTGCATGCTGCTCAGCCTGTAGCAGAAAATCCCATTGAATCATCTCCGCCGCAGTTAATTGAAGCCGTTTCTGTAAAATCTCCAGAATTGGCATTAGAACCACCAGTTGCTGTACCCCAAGAAGATATTGTTCCAACTGTAATCAGCGATGTGCATGAATCCAAACTATCACAAGAAGCCAGCGAATCATCTAAAGTGGAATGTGCAGTGGACGCCCCTGAATCAAAGCCTGCACCAGAATCCGTATCAATTCCTACTGTTGTGCATGAATCCAAACCTGCACAAGAACCTAGCGATGCATCTAAAGTGGCATGTGCAGCAGAAGCTACCGAAGCAAAACCTACGCCAGAATCCGAATCAATTCCCAGTGTTGTGCATGAACCCAAACCAGCGCAAGAACCCAGCGATTCATCTAAAGTGGAATGTTTAGAAAAAGCTCCCGAGTCAAAGCCTGCATCAGAAACTGAATCAATTCCTAGTGTTGTGCATGAATCCATACCAACACCAGAAGCAGATGTCCCGAAAATTGAAGCCATAAATCCTATTGCATCCGTTCCAACTGAAACTCCGAGTCTCGAGGTGCAAGAACCTTCAGTTCCAGAAGCTGATATTCAAAAACCAGTAGCCTCTCCTTCCGAAACACCGAAGCCGGAATCTATTTCCGCGCCTTCTGAACCACAGCAGGATAAAACTACCGACAAAACGGATGCTCCTGCTTCCGACAGTCCTCCTTTAGCCAACACTCCATCTCAAGAAGAAATACCTAGTGTCACTGCTGCCAAATGTGAGTAAAAGCGCTTACATCGTGCCGTCATCGGCTTGTCGAACGGCTTTGCATTCAAATCTCACCGAGTTAATTTTGCAGTTTTCATATTCTTAACTAATATTTTTTTGTTTTCGTTTCACGGATATTGTATAGAATTGTTCCGTGGAACGATGTCAAGTTTTCTTTTGTGCCGTTTTGTGTTTTTTTCTTTGGTTTTTATGTTACTTTACTGAGCATACGTTTCAAAATTTCGTTGTATTTCACCCAGCTCTCGAGGAGGCAGCCCAAGAGACGCGGCTTTGATACAGGTAATGATAACAATGGCACTTGGACACAACGCAACATTGCGATTCCATTACATTTTCATTTAATCATTGAAACATCTGTAGCTTTAAATATTTGCACCACTGATTTCATTAAAACGTCATTAAATATAAATTCATGCGTCCCTGAAATAACTTTAAATATCTACGTACAATTGGCAGATGTTGGGTAGCGTCCAAGTGAATGCAATATGTAGGTGCGGTCAATGTCATCATCCAACGATTCTAATTTCGGGATAAGACTTATTTTTACATCAAAATAATCGTAAGGTATTACAAGATTTATCAAAACAAAAATGAGA
The DNA here is from genome assembly GCA_907164665.1 of Colias nastes. Taxonomy (NCBI): domain Eukaryota; kingdom Metazoa; phylum Arthropoda; class Insecta; order Lepidoptera; family Pieridae; genus Colias; species Colias nastes. The sequence goes on along the minus strand of CAJQZM010041581.1, from coordinate 3,727 downwards.
TGACGTTGTGCTAAATCAAATTTCTATGTTCTATCTTTCTTAATAACACTTTTCTTCGTTTTGATTTTGATTTTTCGCTTCCCATTTATCATGAGGTACAAGGAGATTATTGATAAAACTCAAAACTTTTATAAAAAATGAGAAGCTGTTTAATTACTGCATATTAACTTACTGTAAATTTACTATTTATTATTAGATAATAATTTCCTTGTACGTGAGCTATCTATCCGCTGAACTCAAATCTGACTAATCCGCTTGCAATCGTATTAACACGTGGCTATGTTTTCCCTCGACTTGTTCCAGGCCCTAACCGAGCTTGCTCTCTAATGTGACCGCCATACTAACGCCAAGTCTAACCGAAAGAGAGAAATAAAGGCGGGAATAAATTGGTTGTGTAGTGGAGGAGCGTCGTAAGCCGGCGGGGAAGTTGCAGCTGAGCCCGCCCAGCGTGGCCGACCCCTTGCCCACTCCGGACAGCGAGCTGGAGGACGCCGCGTCGCTCGCGCAGTCCATCATCGCCAGCGAGCTGCGCACGCCCACGGTCACGTGCCCCTCGCCGACCGCCGGCCTCGCCTCCCCGCAGCTGCAAACCCAGCCGGAGCGACTCGACGTCCGCAAACCCGACATCCCCACGCCACCGGTAGGCGCCGTGTCACTCTCCCAAATCGGCGTCAAGCCTAAAGCGAAACCGACCACTGCCTCGCAAATCGAATCGTCAGTGTCCGAAAAACCGGAGACAGAAGCACCTAAGAAAAAGGTGGTCAAGAAGGTGGTGAAGAAAGACGCTGCGTCTAGTGGCGAAGCGCCCGTGCCTCCTCCGCGTAAGAAAGAAAAGAAGCCTAAGGATAAATGAACGCTTGCGCCACGCTTAAAGTTCCTCTGTGCCATATTGTATCTACCCTTACCTTTATGTTACTGATTATCGTGTATTTAATTTGTGTATCGTAACACTTTTATATTATGTTAGATTAATTTTATCACTCGCAACTACACGTCCATTTTATCGTTTTTTAAAAAGATGTTATATTCTATTTTAATATGAAAACGATTTAACCGTGATTGATATGTTTTTATGAAGTGTTTAACAATAAAAATATATGAGACGTATTTATTGAATTAAAAATATATGAAATTTTTATATTAAAATCTATTTTCAATTTGCGTGCTTATTATTTACCTATGATTCTTACACATTTATTTTTTCATAAGCTATTTTCAGTCAGGCTTATTACAGTATTAAATAAATAAATAAATAAATAAATAAATAAATATTAAAGGACATTATTACACAAATCGACCTAGTCCCACAGTAAGCTCAATTAAGGCTTGTGTTGTGGGTACCTACTAGGCGACGATAAATATAATATTTTATAAATACATATTATATAGATAACTGCACCCAGACCCAAGAACAAATAATTGAGTTCATCACACAAATATTTGCCCTGACCGGGGATCGAACCCGGGACCGTCGGCTCAGTAGGCAGTTACTTTACCACTGCGCCAACCGCGTCGTCATTTCGTCAATCAAATTTAAATCGAAACCTAAATTTATTTCAAAGGTTTACAGTTAACCATTAATTCACCAGTGTGAACAAATTAAATAATCTACACTGTGTATCATTTCAGAATTATTATTTGTTTTTATAGAAAATCCTTTGTTTATCAACGATCATGGACCAAAAAAAAAAGATTTTTTTAGGTCCATGTCAACGATGTAACCGTGTTTAATTATTGGAGACGTAGGCAGAAATAAAATTATAATATTCTATTGAAATTGCAAATAATAATCTTTTCGTTTCTGAGATAAGATATAGGTAGGTAGATCGCAATTTGCAAGAAAGCGACATACCTCCCTATTCAGCGTGTATTGTATATGAGATTGACGTGGAAAGATAACTAAAAACCCTTATAAAAACCTATCTAACAGATAAGCAGATAAAAATAGTTCAAAATAAATAGATTGTCTGGTGAGTAGTTAAATGCTGAAAGGGATTGTTTGATTGAACTATTGGACAATGGGTGACAATGGTTCGAATCATGTTCGAATTTATCCCCGTTCGCGTTGGTGCGATAGGTAGTTACGCTTACGGTACACTACACAACTACAGATAATATTGATCCCCGAGTACTAATATAGGCTTTATTTTATCTACACTAATATTATAAAGAGGAAAACTTTGTTTGTTTGATTGTAATGAATAGGCTCATAAACTACTGGACCGATTTTGATGAAATTTGGCACAGATAATCTTTAGACCCTGAGAAAGAACATAGGCTACCTTTTATTGCGAAATATGTACCACGGGCGAAGCCGGGGCGGACCGCTAGTTATTTATATGGGGCGCTAGTAGTACATATAGCTACGTAGTGTGCCTGATTTAGCAAAAGCTCATTTTCACACTGTTTGTATGCATTTCCTGAGAACATTTACTATAGTAATGTTTATTTTTTTTTTACACCATATGAAAGTAGAGATTTCAATGAATAAAAGGCTCCCCAAGTTTTTGAAAAAAGCTGATATTTTGACGGGTGACTTTTCGATTGAAAATTAGGTTGTTTTTTTGGTATAAATTCAAAATAAGGCGAAAAAATAAATATTTTCAATCAAATAAATTACAGTGTATTTGGGACATAATAAAGTAAGTTTCCACCAAATTTCGTAGAAAAAAAATAAAATTTTAAGTAGATAAAAATAAAAAACCAAAAACTTGGTTTTTTGAATTTTTCACCTAAATTTTGAGGTTATGTGAAAAAATTGTAAATACAAAAGTTGTAGAACTTTTTAGTACCTACAACTTTGCCATTGAACTTTTTTCCGTAGGACTCGTAGTTTTGTCGGAAATCGAGAGAAACCATTTTTTTCTCTTAAAAGCTCCCCCCTCCCACTTCCCGAACTCGGATTGACCGTAATTTATTTTTCCTTTTATTTTCATCCTATTTCCCTCCTTTTCTAATGGGTTTCATCCGACTGCGATTTTTTTTTGTTTCAAAAATTATCTACTCTAGTCTATTATTTATTTATTATCCTGTTTAATTTTATTGTTTACTTTATTGACACGTGACATCTACTGGAAGCTATGAGAATGAATAACGCATGACGTAGTGCTCATTCAACTGCTCATCACTACATTATTAGAGATTTTATAAAAGATACAAAGATGGCGCTATAAATTTGAAAAAGCGCCATCTAGTATGACTATGTATTACTTGCATGCCGGCCTAACTAACAAAAATAAGCAAGCTGACGCCTGACAGCAAGCGTCATTTACGAGAGCTAGCAGCTAGCCCAGTTTAGTTTTGATCACTTGACGTGTAGGTAGTGTCGATCTTTTTCTGTGCATAACAATTTGATTATGATTGTTTACAATCGTAATTTGTGGTAATAACATTACAAAAGAGAATTTTCGTGAATATAGTCAAAGACTTATGAACTCAAATAGCGCAGTAAGGTCGTTTGTGTTAGTTTTCATTCGAATTTGTTCGTTTTAACGAGTGTATCTTGTATCAGAGAGGACTCGATGTTGGACGGTGGATGAAAATGTGAAACAAAATGTGCCGGTGATTGTTTGAATATATCTGGGACCAATATTACTAAAGCTAGAAATTAAATTAAGACAATGAGGTGGTTTGTGTATCTTCTGTTGTTGCCAGCGTGCTTCGCGCATTTGAACGTTTATCTCAGCAGTGAAGAAGTATGGAGATTACTGGGTAAGTTACAAAAAAA
>CAJQZM010041579.1:0-17978 GCA_907164665.1 Colias nastes | reverse complement strand
GCCCTTAAGTCTCGGCGAAGACAATGAATACTCCATAATACAGATTAGCTCATTGAATGCCAAGAAAAATGCAGTATTTCAGAGCACCTTTTGAGTTTTATGAAAATTGAAGGTTCAAGATATTATTATGTAGATTGTAGGTACCTAGTTACAAAAATTAGCAATTATTGATCTGAACAACATTTATAAATTAATTGGAAGTTGCAGAATATAACCAAACGACCCTGAGTGCAATATAAATTTCGGAGTAATGATAGACCTCGTTAGCTTAAGTAAGTACAGGTTGAGATGGCTGTTCATTAAAACATTACGCTCATTTGCAACACTACCTACGTATTCGTATATTCGTATCTGTAGAAACGGCCAATTATACATATAAATATAGTTATGTAGGTCTATATCTGTTTGCAGTCCCATGGGTAACATTTTCAGCTTGGGATGTACCCTAAAGTCGTAACATAATAATGGTAAAATCCAAGTACAAAGCTTGCTTCTGTGGAAATAATTATGTCGCTTGTGTAGGTATAAGGTATTTATATCTAACCTTGACCTTAAGAATTTGCGGGCTAAAAAAAGATATTTTATATAAATTAATATAATATATTTATTTTCATTAGTAAAATATGCTTAAGAAAATAACCTTATTAGTAAACTGAAATATCGCAAGTTCAGACATTGTGACATTTTCAAAGCCATTCATGAATTTTAATTAATGATGTTGGGTTTAATCACAGATTCTATATTATTATGTTATCAGAAATTTATAATACACTGAAAATGAATGCGACCTAGATAGGTTGGATAGTGGCGAATTTACATACATAAATAAAAAGCACTTAACCATAATAAAGTACTATACACATAAGGATAAATGTTTGGATAGTTTCATAATTTTCGAACATATTTAAAAATTTAGCTTTAAAAGTGATAAATATAAAACTTTGTCATGATAGCTTTATTCATTAATACCTAATACCTTTGCAAGCAATGGCTTGTTACACTGATTAGAGGCAAATAAATTGTTCGACGGGGTTAAGCTCGGAACGTGGTCCGCCTCCCAAAGGATCATTATTTATGAGCCGACACAAGAACGCTCTGAATCAATATTTGGGAGCTCTAATGTTCAATAAATTATTACGCTGTTTGAGATTTTGTTGAATAAGAAAAATTCCGCCATTATTTTCTTTCACTTTTCTTCGGCTCTCGTATTTAGTTACTTAGATAATTTTATATTTTCGAATACTGACAATGTGTTTTCACAATGTTAGTCGTTGGAGATATCTCATAATTCAAGTTTATCCACATTCTTATATATTTCGTGTCAGGACGCAAAAGTAAACAACTGAAATATTGTCTGTGCCTTTTATATATATAAATGATTTATAATTATTTAAATTTCCTAGGTCTTTAGTAATTTACATTTTTTGTTCTATATATTAATTATAAGTAATTTATATTCTTTTTTTGTTATATTTTATAACCACAAAAACATGGCTTTTATAGTTCTGCCCAAAGCTTAAGTGGATTTTATTAACATCACCAACCCACATTGTCAAATGAAGGTCGATGGCCTCCGTTCGACATCATAATTTAATCGACGGTCTAATGGAAGTTCAATTAAAACAAATTATCATCGAACTTTTAAAGAAGAACACAAGTATGTACGTAATAGGATATGGACAATGATTTATTTATTACATTACCGCTTTGTTATATAATTCGTTAATTTAATTCATTAATTGAGTTACATTTTTCTTAGGCCAGCTCGACGCCGCGGCCGGCGATGTTTATCTCTCACGTAGGTATATGAGGTTAGTTAATTACAGGATTATTCACATGATTATAATATACAATTTGCTTCACGCAAGCTCAAATTATCTAATCTTGAGTTTAATTACTTATAGTTTTAAGGACAACTCGGGTACAATAATTGTTAATGCTCAAGAAAAAGAAGTATCAGAACAAAGCTGTAGTTTTGACGCCTTCATATTATAATGTATCATACATTCTTGCATTTTTGAATTTTTTACTTCTAAACCTTCCTGGCATATAATTTCAATAGATTTTTCTCATAAAATGCTTAAAGTCAAGTTTAAACAAATACTTTTCTATGTCCACATGTTATATTTATAGCTATTGGGAAAACATCGCTACGTATCTTGTAGGGAAGCTCAAAATAGAGCCAGATTGGGACTAAACCGTAACACAAACAGCTTATGGCAAGAAACGCGCAGTAACAAATAGGTATTGAGGACGAAACAGGTGGAACGCTGCGGCAAGAATTACATAACAACCGCTCCGTGGTTTGATATTAATTTGCAAACTGTTTGGTATGTCTATAGTCTATACTCTGTAAAAGCTGAAGGTTGGTACAGATTTTTATCTTGGATACAATGTATTGTGGTATAAGCCTTTCAAGTTTATATTTGTAGGTGTGTTATAATGCACAAGACGAGTTATGTTACTAAGATTTTATTTTAGAAATATTTTGCATAGTAAAATTGTATGATACTTAGGTAGTCCATTGAAATGTTACATTTTTTAGTCCTAATCTTGAGTTTTTTAGAGGACGCAATTTTATTTTTTGGGTGTGTAGGGGGGGTCAGTGTGAAGCTAAAACCAAGTTTGTGGGGTCGCCACCCTTGTCCCACGGCCGCCATCTTGAAAATAGTGGTTGAAATGGTTTTTACGATATATCACTTAAACTATTTATCTGATAAAAAAACATTGTTAGCATTATTTGTTGCAAATTAAATTCTCTACAACTTTAGTTCAGTAACTTTTTGTCGTAGAACTATAAATAAAAAAGTTATAAGCGAAAATGTTCAGAAATTAGAGCTATTTATATTTTTCGATATTTTTTTTTTATCATTTAACGAAGAAATGATATCAGACCATTTTTGTAGATTGTTTTTCGAGGAACAACTTTTATATACAACATTTTTTAATTACGTCAATAGCTAAGGTTTTACAGCGCTCTGAAGTGAGTACTATTACATTTTATTACTACACATCAAAAAAATAAAATTGCGTCCTCTAAAAATTGCGACCCCAAATGTAACTTTTCAATGGACTAAGGTGGTAATTTTTTTGGGTAATGTATCTCAATAACAAAACGTATTTAAAAAATAAGACTATGAAAATATTGTATCTACGAATGCGATAGAACTAATAGAATTCGTCTATAATTGTGATCACATCCCTGATGCGACCACAATACACGAATTATTCAAATCATTCTAATTATTACATCTGCACAATTCATATTGCAGTTTTCACTTTTCTCCTTCAATTAAATTTTAAACATACAGTACCTATACTCTACAGTCCACACTAACAAATAAAAATGCCAAACGTTTATTCCCAGAAAAGAAGTGCAAATATAAATATATTTTATTTCGTATTCTTGGCCGATATGAATAGAGCGTTAGTCGTCTATTTGTGCGCTTATTGTTTACTAATTGATGCTAGGGTGAAAATGTACGGGCCCTTAACCTATTGTTCTTTTAAACGTTCGCTTATAGTTATTATGAAACGTTAAAAGCACAACGTTTAAACGCTTTTTGGCTATTTATGCACTTCGGACAACAGCCCTAATATCGTAACCTCGTATTTTACTACTAATTTTTACTATAGCCTTTAATAAGTTTACCGGTTTAACGTTCGACATTACGACCGCATTTTCGCAATCAGTTGAAAAATTTTTATGTATGCGTCCATGACCATGACTCATTCTGATTATTTATTTAAGCACATAAACAAAATAATAGATTATATTATGTGTAATGTGTATGACGTAGCGATTGAGCATATCAGCATGGAAAATATAATTTGCATTTTAATATAATTCAACCTCAATTTTGCATAGATGAGGAATAACAGGAACACTACTCTACATTTCTCCATTCATTAAACACAATGATTGGTATGGTTTAACGCGTCTTTTCGTTTCTGCTCAACAAAAGTGAAACGATCATATTATTATGGAGATTCGTAGGCTCGTCGCAAAGTTCCAAACAGAGGATAAAATCAATCTGAGCATTGCATAACTCGCGACAGTTTGATTAATACTGAGTCAGCATGCAACTCAATCCAAAATTGGAACTCGCAGGAAATACAAACAACGTGGCGCTTGACGCGTTTTACGTCTGACTATACAATATACTTACATAGATTGTAGCTACAGCTAACTAAGTTGATTGGGAACCGAGCGTATTTCCGATGCGACTAACACCACATGCCACCCTGGTTTCTAGTTATTTAGTTAATAATTAATATAAAATATTAATGTTAGTCCTAGAGTGAAGAATGTGAGTAAATGTCTTTGTTCGCGATCGATTCTTAAATATAGACCTAGTATTTGTATGTCAGTCATAGACCGTAAAAACATTATGGTATACGTTTTAAACGCATAACCCGATACCTAGGTACTACAAAAAACTTTAACATAATATTAAAAATAAAGTCTTCTTTATGATTTATTATTTAAACAATACATAAATCGTCATGGTCGTTTCATAAGATTTTATTCAAATGTTGCTAAAACTGGTTAAATCAAGTCTAATAAATTATTTAGTCCGCTATAACTTCGTCAACTTACTACGAGTAGTAGTCGATTAACACGAATAATATTATGAGTTTTATTTATTCAAATTATACAAAAGCAACGATTATTTTGATAACATCGTGAATCAACGGACTCCATAATCGAATAACCTTGGCTGAAGTAGCTGAATGAGAGCTTAATTTTGGAATGCTGCCAATGTGCAATAACAATAAAAGTAACATACTAATTAATATGAAAGATTGAACATTATGATAATATGTAACGAAATCATTATTCCAAATCCAGAACGCAGACTGTACATTGAATATAGCCACTACGAAGGCTTCAAGGAACACACCACGTAAATTCCTTGAATTCTCATAATTCGAACTAATATTTCATCGGAATCAATTAATCACCACATCAATACCAATAAGGCCAAACGTCTGTTTATACTATTTCATTTGAATCAGATTAAACCAATAATAACAATAGAAAGCAACCTTTATATACATGCAAACTTTAATCTGATTAACCCTAGACCTGAAGTAAAAAAAGAATCGATAGCTCTCAGTCTATTACAAAATATACCTACTAGGTACATTATTAAATTGATTTCTTCGCATGTGCATAGTCGCGTGCATTAGGTACTCTACTAACATAATCACTGATAGTACAATCAGATAAAACAAATATGGAAATAATATAAATTCAAAAACCTACGTACCTACTGTAACCGATGCCATACTTTAACACATTCGGTTAACGCTATCTAGAAGTTATACACGATATCATTTGTAATAATAATATTATAAAATTATATTACGAACGTGATGAATTTTATTATTGTATTCTAATATGTATAATAATTTATACTAACACCGAAGTTTATGTTTCTGGTTATGCTCTGTTGCGAATCGTCTCTCTTGGGAATCGCGAATCGTTCGAATTATATTTTTTTACTTTAGTTTGCCACTTTTTTACTCGAGTCTAATTCTCAGTAAGAATAAAAATATCTAATACAATCTAATCTTAGCAATATTTTAGAATAATCAAAATAAAAATCACTGTGATGTTATGATATACCTATCATTGTTTACTCAGAACTTTTCCTTATCACGAGCGTTTAGTCTGGCATACAACTTAACGCTATTTAATATTCATTATTAAAACTAGCATATCAAGATTCAAGTGATAAAACGACAAAACAAATTAACAGATCCATATACCTACTTTACGAACTTTTTTCACTAAAATCAAATATTACATCAAATAGACGATACACGAGACGTGTTCTATAAATAAAGGCAGCGTAAGACGTGAATCAGCTGATGTAAATGCATATAGAGGGGCGCATTGACAATAGCCTTTATTCAAAACGCTTCCCAAACACTTTTCAATCTTCATAATAGACTACTTGATAATAAATGAAGATTCAATTTAAAGTCTCCCCAACGCCTAGTTGCATCAACTAGGGAGTCGTTATAGGGATATCTAAAGCAGCTTTACACCAGATGTGTACAAAAATTTAACACAACGTAAAGCAATACTAAGGTTCTATATTATTCTGTGAAGTATTTACTCTGGTTAAGGTTTCATTTCATGATATGCGTATGGATTATGGAAAATCAAATTGGAATACGAATTAACTATCATAATAGATTTGTAAATCAATAAAAGTATTTAGTACATATTTACAGTAACCTTATTATTAGATACATTAGCTTTATAGAGTTAAAGAATTTGTTTTTCGGAATTTCAAGCATTTCACAACAGTATAGAAAATTGTGAAAAACAACGTATTAATGTAAATGAAAACACTTGAAAGAATTTAGATGCAATCAGATAAAGTTGAGGGGAAAAGAAAGTTGTTTCTTAGATAACAAAATTGCGCAGGAAAAATTTCAAAAGAAAACTTTATAGGGTCATTGCGCTGGTTTTCGTCCAGTTATAGGAGTTGCCAACTTTGTGATGCGAAATAAATATTTTGGAGCACCCTTCCTTAAACATATAATATTTTTTTTTAGTCCTTATATAGTCTTCTTTAAGATAATATTAAGTGAAAATAAATCATTTTGACGTATCTTTTAATTTAAATTATTTTCCGCAAAAGTAGGGTATATGCTAGTTTTCGTCCAAAAAAACTGGTTTTCGTCCTAGTGTAAGCTAGTTTTCGACCACCGTGTAGAAAAAGGAGGGTGGGTCAACTATTAAGTTAAAAACCAATTACAGGTAAATATATACTTTTATTTAATCAACATCACAATTTCTCATTACCTTACAGGTTTAGTTTTACTAATAATAATCAATATAACTAGTCAACACTGAGATCTATGTAGCACTTGGCAGTCTTTATATGCGTTAGTGATGACTGTTTAATCATTCGTAATAAAGAAAGGAATGCGTTCCTTACAATGTAAATGAATAAAGTAATAATTACAGGACTAAAAAATAACATCAAAAAACAGAAATATTCATTCTAACAACAAAAATTTTCATTCTAATACTTTGTTTATCAAATGAAATGTACTATATTAAACACAGCCATTAAAATAAGTTTTAGCTACTAAAATAAACTATGCCTTACTGATTATTATTTGGCATTAATAATCGCGAGATCTGGCCCACGTTTCTTTAAAATATCAGTTGTTTTGCCGTGTATTCTATCGAGAACCATAGATTTAGGAATCCCATAATCTCTACAGACTTGTCTTACTGATGCCTTATTTTTCCGAATTGCCGTTAAAGCCTTTATTAAAGATTCTTCAGTGTACGTAGCGTTTTTTTTTTCTAGATTTCTTAGACTCCTTCGAGGCCATCTAAAAACAATAAGTTCTTTCTTAGGATACGTTGAGTAAGTAGAATAAAAATATACTGCATTGGCAAAACAGACCTAGAATAAAATATGATACTCAGGTGAATGATAATCAAGAAAATACAGTGTATTATGTCTGACCTACCCCCATTTATGCTACGAATAATTGACTCTACTTCACATAAGGAGAATGATAGATGACTGAATGAATGACAATATTAGGTAGGTACCTACAACACTCTGGCCCTCACCAATTATTTATAAGGAAGATACTGAATAGAAAACTTTTCAATACGTAAAAAAAGACGAAAAGTAATGCAAAAGAATAGCTATTTTTAATTTTTGTCCACTCCAATACTCATTCATGGGCGAAAACTAAAACATTTAAAGCTAAATTTAGTTTTCGTCCACTTCTTTAAATATTTTTTTATTTTGGCAGCACTGACAAAGCAGTGGACGGAAACCAAAAAATCTAAACTAATAGCAATAAAGATCACTTCGGGAGAAACTATTCAGTATTCTAAAGGTCCGATAAAATAAAATGACCCTAACAAATATTCACGTAGCTGTTTGAGTTTCCGTCCACTTGGACGAAAACCAAATATTTTGAGAATTTGGTAACCTAGTATCCGTCCACTTAATTTTTCGAAGAGTATTATAAAAAAAGTATGATAAACGCTTATAATTGCGTTTATTATGCTTATAAATAAACATACGTACCAAAAACATAACGTAAACTAGCTAAAACAGTGATTTAACTTACCATGAACTTTTGTCGCCGGCAAATATTTCTCTTGCGCAATGACATCTGCAACGCACGGATGCGAAGCGGCCACTTTTACGTTAATTTTTTGAACTCTCTTCTTGTCAAATCAAATTTTCATGTTGATAGTACTGTTGCTTATACATTATGGACCGTAAAAAGTACAAACTTGCGCGGGAAGGTAGGTTTGTATTCAAGTTTTACGCACGTGATTGTAGCAGGTCAGTCAAATGGACGAAAACTGAAGCTGGACGGCAAACCAGCGCAATTACCCTATAACTTTATTTTTAACGCAAATCTCAAGGAAAGTGGGAATGTTTTTCAAGCAAACTTTTACAACCATCAATGTGATTCTTTTGTTTTAATATTGTTACGCTTTGCGGGTTTCAATTTGCAAAACATTTTAATTATATTGAAGCAAAAATTTATATCGAAAAAACAAGCACTAATATTTCAGTATTATATTGCGATATCCTGCAGATACCTTTTTTAAACGCGATCACCAAGCTGAATGTTATTTTTTGTTAGATTAAATTTAAATAGTAACTAGTAAGTATAAATGTGATAAATAAATGCACTTGAACCATATTTTAATAATTTTAATGTAAATTATGCATGAATTATTCACTATTTTTTATATAACTATAGATTAAATTAATAATAAATATAACCTATGTAGTGTATAGATCTGTGAGTATCTTATATACCTACTAGCGGCCCGCCCCGGCTTCGCCCGTGGTACATATGAAAAATAGATGTTGGCCGATTCTCAGACTTACCCGATATGCACAGAAAATTTCATGAGAATCGGTCCACCCGTTTCGGAGGAGTATGCAGACTAACATTGTGACACGAGAATTTTATATATAAGACTAGCGGCCCGCCCCGGCTTCGCCCGTGGTACATATGAAAAATAGATGTTGGCCGATTCTCAGACTTACCCGATATGCACAGAAAATTTCATGAGAATCGGTCAAGCCGTTTCGGAGGAGTATGCAGACTAACATTGTGACACGAGAATTTTATATATAAGAAGAAAGAAGATATATGATTTACCCACTTAAAAAACGGCAGTCGCCAGACAACAATGTAACTATGAACGTAGTCTAAGTTTATATAGTTATTAGTTATTCCACAAGGAAGTGCTGAAATTACTGTACCCAATTAAAAACAAAAAGAACGATTAAAAATATTCGTGAGCCAGCTATGACGGAGGTTCATGAGTCAACTTGACGAAGGCCGCACACCGGATGCTGGCACCGTCAACTGATAAACCTTATCAAACCACTGATGGCAATTACTTAGGCTTATGCCTTTTCCAAGTGAATTTCAAAATATTGGGTCGGAAACACGATTAACACGTACAGGCTGCAACTTAGTTATATGAATGTTGCATACATGATACAATTAATTGTTCGCGATTGCTCAATCGATTTGTATGTTGTCCATACTGATTTAAAAAATGTGAAAATAACGTGTGTATATTGGCTTTTCACAATTGAATTGGCGTAGAAACATGTGCAGCTTTAGTTACAGCTGTATGAATAATAATATTATTCAGTCTCAGAAATGGCGGCTCTTAAAAAAAGTCCCTATTGATAACTTTTCTATAGATCATTTTATAATCCACATTTTGGGATGAAGTAATTTAATGGTTAAATTTTACGTTTCGGTTAAAATCGAGAAAAGCCTATGTTTTTGACCTTTGACCTAGTAATTTTTTTTCCATGCGCCAGAATGATGACGAGATTGGATATTTTTATTTCTAAATACCTACGTTTTGAACAATTTTATCACTTTTGAAATGGGATTTTTTATAAGTTAGTATAGTATACATTAGTCTAAATTACCTGAACTAAGAGGGTTGACGGTATGAACATAAAAAGTTGCCATTTGCCCAAATCGTCAATGTGTGCACCATTACAAATCAGTACGAAATATAAAATATTTATTAATAATAAAATTTTATATGCCTCATAAAAATACGTATACAGTATAACGTCCCCTATACTATAAAATTAACACAGTAGGTACACAATGAATGAAATTTATTCAAACGTAGGGTAAGTCGGCGCGGGTCGCTCACAGTTATGAGTTAATATGTAAACCTTAATCTGTTAATACCGCTTTGACCCGAAATTAAAAAAATAAAGCATGTTTTACATTTATATAAATTTTGAATATCGTCCGCATATTTTATGGTAGCCAAATAGTTGATGTCGGTCCAAAGATAAATAAAAGGCTAAAGGAGGTCAAGTGATAAATTTCCTTTATGTTAAAATGTTTCATGCCAGCGTTTCGTAGGTCTGGATGGAGAATAATTCTTTTCGATCGTCGCTTACCTCGACTGAGACAGCTTTTACGCAAACAGACTCGCAAAACACGACGCACAATAACTAATTCTGCCACTAATTAACATACTCGTAACTAAGAAGAAAGTGAAAACACATTTAAAAATGTATAATTAAACTACATGCGCATAAACTACATGCCAACCAGCAATAAATAGAATTATACTATTTAGAAATTAAAGACTTTTTAACGGATTTTAAACGCGATTTATTCATTATATTATTTTCCCGACGTTTCGAACACTTTACAGCGAGCGTGGTCACGGGGAGACATATTATACTATTCATAGGACCTACGTTAAATGTGAGATGTTGCTTTTATTTCCAATTTTTTAGAACTAGAATGCATACCCTATTTTATTAAACATATAAATTCATTCAATTTATTGGAAATAAAACAAATGGTCACAAATAAGGTCTCCTTAAAATTGACAAATTTCCCTTCACAATATTGTAATTGATACAAAGAACAACAAATTAATATATTAAAATTATTTAATACATTATAGGTATTCAATTATTTAAATCTATTTTATTTTCACAAAATTAGCAGTTTCAAGGTGTAGCTAAAGTTAAAAATAGATTTAATAAATATACAGATGACATCATGCAATGCATGTAAAAACTCAAAAGTTAATTTGTTCAGATTGTTATTATCTCATACATCATGGAACATAATATGTATATTATCTTTATAAAATGAATTTTTTGGAAGAAGATTATCTTATACTAGTTCATTATTCAGGCTTTAAGATAAAAGTAACCATACATAATACAATTTATAAATATAAATATAATAAAATTAAAGTATACTTATACTAAATTTTATCATGTATGTTTTCAATAATTCAACCCCAACACATGTAACACCCAGAACATAATTTGGGATAAATAGTTCCCAATAAATATATTTTTTACCTATGTAATTATGTATATTACATTATCAAGATATACCTATATTTTAGTTTGTGTGTATGTCTGATCTGTGGATATCATTCAATAATATGAATAACTTATTACTATAATAACCAATTGGCACTAGTAATTTGTGTGATAATATAATAATTAATATACCCTTTTCATGTTTTTATGGGTATATAGGTCAAATATTTAAGATTATCAAATCAATTTCCAACAGAAGAAAGAATCTGTGTCTATTTCATTAATTAAGAATAAAACATACATAGAAATAACTTAATATTTTAGAAAATAAGTATAAAGCAACAAGCACACGGCAGCCAGCATTACCTAATGTTTTTCTTTTTACTTTTTTATTGATAAGAGTCAAGAGATATCTCAAGTATGAATGTGTTGAGATAAATTTTATATAAGACATTAGCATCTTTGATATAATAGTATTGAGAGAAATGTAACATTGAATAAACTCTGAAATTGGCAAGCAAATACCTAAGACAGATAGTATAATTTATTAGTCATTTTTTACCACATCTTATCATAGTGTGATGTCACTGACATTAAAAATATTATCTTTAATTTTAAGGTTAATGTAATTGTTTTACAATAATAAAGTAGGTATGACGTAAATTTCTCACGTAACAATACAAGTTTCAAAGATTTGCATAATTATGTATATTTTAAAACTTGCATAGTTTATATGTTACTAATAAAATACTCTACCTGACTTGAACATAGGTATGTTAGTCAAAAACTTTACAAATGAATAGAATTGATGTTGTGTGCTACTAAGATAAATAAAATCCAAATATCAATCTAAATACATTATTCCAGTAAAATGGCAATTATTCTTATCTAAGGCTCCTTAAACTTTTCATTGCCACTTAGAAATTATGTGCAAATAATTATGCCATTATCGAGGTTACATGCCAATTGCCAATGTTTTCTAATGAGTCAAGCAAGTAACTACTGCAAGGTTTTACAACAGGCTTAGATCGATGTCAGCAAAGTAGGCGTTTTTGGGGAAAACCATTGAATGCAACAACTTGTCTCACTCCAACTACAGACCGATTAGACTCATTCAGCTAAGGGTTTACGGGTGGGGCGACTAAATTGTCTGATAGGAATATGTAGAACTGCACGTTTTATTAGAAAAATACTTTTCTAATAAGCGATCTGCAGTGGGGGTGCATAGATTCAATGCTAGCTCTTTGTGAGTTCGAGGTCACCAGAAAACGATTGGTTATAAAGGACTTGCCAAAGTAAAACACGGCTTACCGCTTGTAGCGCCGCTAACCTGTCCTTCGTCATCCTTTACAGAAAATCACACACCAAATAAAGGTTTTATCTTATTACACAATCCCATTCACAGATATTTTCTTAACAAACGTCACAAAACTAAAGGACACGAACACTAGTTCACTTCACTCAAAAAATCGATACAACGAACGAACGAAACTTCCATCCGTCACTGAAGAGAATTTTCACAATTTTACAGATGGCGCAACTTGACTTGAAATTATGACGTCAGGGTTGCGGATGTCGGTAAAACAGTACGAGGAGAAATATATTTAACTACTCTTTAAAATAATTTTCATTAAATAGTATAAAAGATCAATTTAAAAACTTTAAAAAATTTATTATACTGATATCAAGTAAATTTGATTTTTTTGAATACAACTTTTGCTCTCATAATAATAAAATTCAAAAGAAAAGAGATCCCTTATTGACTTCTACTGTCATTGCGCCTGTCGATGTCAGTTAATTCTTCCGTTTAGTCTAGTGACGCCATTGTGAGCCGTAACGACTTTCAAGAGCACGGAGTTAAATCTTAAATTTCTTAGTTAATCTTGGTAAATAGTGTTTTCACATACTGTAGTTTAATTCTGTGATAGTTATTCTTTCGTGCTGTATATATATTTTTGTGAAACGTACCGTATTTTAAGTGTTATTTCATCCATTGTTCGGTACCATCAAGCTAAATTCCTGTGATGATAAATGAGCGCCATTTGATTAAAAACTTAAAACAAATTTAACTTGTCAGTTATACTACATTTCTAATATAATAAAGTTTGCCTTTATTTCATGAGTTTTATATTGGCAAAATAGAATTTACGACTCTTTAGTAAACAATGATAATATTCACCGAAACGAACTCTGTCTATACGTCATGCTTTCGAGTTAACATTTGTATTTATTTTACGTTTATATTTACAGGTAAAGAGACACAGAAAAAGCTTTAAAAATGGCAGATGATATGCCCACATTCAAATGCGTGCTCGTCGGAGATGGTGGTACTGGAAAAACTACATTTGTAAAAAGACACTTGACTGGAGAGTTCGAGAAACGATATGTCGCCACACTTGGTGTTGAAGTACATCCTTTAGTGTTCCACACAAACAGAGGCCCCATTAGATTTAATGTTTGGGATACAGCTGGTCAGGAAAAGTTTGGAGGACTCAGAGACGGTTATTATATTCAAGGACAATGTGCTATCATTATGTTCGATGTAACCTCTCGAGTAACGTACAAAAATGTACCAAACTGGCACAGAGATTTGGTCAGAGTATGTGAAGGCATACCTATTGTATTATGTGGTAACAAAGTAGACATCAAGGACAGAAAAGTCAAAGCCAAGACCATTGTTTTCCACAGGAAAAAGAACTTACAGGTACTTATTTTGATGATTTCTCTTCTATGTTTGATGATTCATACATTTCACAATATGCATTTATATTCAAACCACTATCATGCTTAATTTTAGCAAATATTTTTGAAAGTTTGCTCCTGTTTACTAAATAAAATTTTCTTTTACAGTACTATGACATCTCTGCAAAGTCCAACTACAACTTCGAGAAACCTTTCCTCTGGCTGGCAAGGAAGTTAATTGGTGATGGTAACTTAGAATTTGTTGCTATGCCAGCTCTTGTGCCACCAGAAGTCACAATGGACCCACAATGGCAGAACCAAATTGAAAAAGATCTCAAGGAGGCACAGGACACTGCATTGCCTGAAGAAGATGAAGACTTGTAAATAATGAAGAATTCTTAAAACCCAGTGCCCTTTAAATGTGATTGAAAGTGCATGCAGGCTTACAAGTACATGCTATGTTTTTAACAAATTCATTCCATTAGGTTTCAGTCCGTCAAAATCTAACTTGAATTTCTCAGCCAGTTAACATACATACAATGTAATCATTACATATTATGTCATCTTTATATCCTGATCTGTAATAATTTAAAAATTTTCTTTCCTATTTTTTAATTGTATTTTATAGTATTAATTTAATAAATACATCTTAGGTAAATGAGCTTTTTATTGAAGCTAAGAGTGATGCCAGCGTCTTAAGTACTGCATTTGTAAACAGTGAAATTAGTTATTAATGGCAAATGTGTAATTTCTAAAATGTAACTTACATGATATTGGATTGTACATCTATCTATTGTAACAAATTTGTTTTTCAAATATCCTTTTTTTTGTTACGTTTATGAATGACAATATTTCACTGAAAAATTGTGGTGATACTTTTTCAATAAAGTTGTAAAAATACTTGTTGTTTTATTATTTTTTTTCTGATCATACAGAACACAAGAGTAAGATTTTTATGGGGCTTATCTTAGTTTCAAATATTCAAAAAGTGGAGGGTATACCTCATTTAACACGTTCAGTGCCACCGACTCGCCCGGAGAGTCCACGTAAATTTTATTCCAGCGCCGTAGACTCGCCCGTCGAGTTCAATGTGTTTGCTATTTTTTTCCAAAATGCATGTGTATTTTCTGGTTAAAATGATACTGAAGACTAAATATACCCTAATCTAATGGTGGCAGTACACATGGGCCCAACGTGTTGGGCCAACGGGTTGGGCCAACGTGTAGAGAGCTACTTGGCGGTATGTTGGCTTCATTAGCCTAGTTGGCGCCAATATTGGCAGGCCAACCGAATGTTGTCGGTTTTTTTGTGCACACTTCAAAGGATCTTGGCGCGCTCCGCAAACAGCGTTCACACGTTGGTGTCTTGTTCAGTTTGTTGTTACTCGCCAGCGGAGACAGTATCGTTGCGCGTCAATGAAATTTACGTTTCCATGTTCCGATAGCGATGGCGGCGCCGATGTGGACAAGCAATGAGGTTTTACAATTCGTAGAATTGTATCGACATGAAGGAATAATTTGGAATCCACGGCATGAACTACACAAAAATAAAAACCATATGACTCAATAAATTAGATGTTTTATTTCTATTTATTATATTATTCTAGATGTTTTTCATAACTCACTTTCATACATTTTCGATAAAAAAATGAATATATTTATAAAATGAATAAAATAGTATGAAACAGTTAACTACTTGTTCTTAAAAATTAAATAACAATATACAATGAGCATGATTTTGATCAAATTGTGCTTTATTACATAAATAATATTATCAAATATCACCAATCAATACATCCGTCCGTAATCTTTAAAGTTTCGTTTTATAGGTAGTTAAAATTAAATTAAATGTAAAATGTCCTTACACATTTTAAACATTTGAAAAAATCTAAACATATTTTTTAATAATGTTTTATTTATACAGAAATAAAAAAAAGGAAAATAGAGATTGGAAAATGGTATCATCGCAGACGGCAGAGTACACTCATTGTTATTGGTGCACATGTACGTAATAATTAAACGCACTGTATAAATAAATTGCCGCGGCTGCAAGAACTTCTACGGACTACGTCCATCTTTGAAGCGCCAATGCAGAATGATCAGTACGCCAATGTGTGAACAGGAATCTTGATATCCTTCATTTTTTCCCAACACGTTGGCCCAACGCCTTGGCCCCATGTGTACTGCCGCTATAAAGAATTACGTGGTGGGCCGGGTGTGCAGACCCAGTTTATAATCGAAAGAAAATAAACTATTCTGCAATGCCTTGAACTCGCTAGGCGAGTTCACTGACATAGATTCTCAAACTTTTATTAATGAAATATCTATATGTACGGTTGATACTTTTATTTTCATTTTACCAAAAGTCACATTCACTCGTAAAACAACGGCGGATTGTGTTCTACACCTTGCAGGGGCTCGAATTTGGTGTTATTATATAGGCAAAGGTTACCTTACACGCTACTTTATCACGCAATTGCCGACCTTATGTAAACACAATAAGGATAACGAAATGTTTCCGGGTAAAATTGTTTTTTATTTAGTCGAATTGAAAACCTCCTGTTTATAAAAACAATATTAGATATTTAAAATATAACCTCAACAATAACCACTATTTATAAGATTGACAGCCACTGCATAAATTACGAAACAAACTTACCTTTTCTTTTATCTATAGTGTTTCTTGCCATTTTTATATGTTAAATTACACCGTATGTTAGTTAAACTCTTTTTAATTGCGTTAAACACGTAACGTACACTGTCACGGCCACAAAAATAACAAAACATTGTTTTTACCCTAACGCAATGCCACTGAACTCGCCTGGCGAGTGATTCAATTCGTGTTGCAGCGCCGGGGACTCGCCTAGCGAGTCCAACGTAAAATGTAGGCGGCATCCGAGAAAACATCGTGAAAATCGTAGTGGTAATGAAAGTGTTAACATGCAATTAGATATGAAACTCGGTAGCAATTGAAACTTATATAATTGAACCATAATTTTCATATCTACAATGCCAATACCTACAAACTACCTATTACATCATCGCTAATCTTGTGATCGATTCATATTTTCTAGACTGAAATTAACAACTATGTAAGGCTGAAGGCATTACCTAGTATATTATTATTAGTCTGTGGCATTACCTAACAATGAACTATGAAGTATGATTTATCCTTAGGTTTAAAAGTAAATTATATTTGTCGTATTTTGGTGTGCCCAGTGCCAGCTAAAATAATAGTGTTTTATGGTGATGTTAAAATTAATGTAACAACAGTATTTTCAATTCTTTATTTTTAAATGCGAACAATACAATAAACTACATTCCTATTCTTATAATTATTCACTTCACTTCTTAGCGGCAGCCTTTTCCCTCGCCTTCTTTCCTTCCAACAGTTTGAGTCTCTCATCTTCTGATAAATCTTTGTTTATCTTTGTAATTACACCAGTTCCTAGTGTAATGTCTCCAAGACGCAAAGTAAATCTTTGTCCTGTTTCACATACCATTGGCTTCAAAAGTCTCAACTGCAAGCTGTGGAAAATAAAAAAAAATATTGAGCTTAGATTTTATGATCTGTATAATTGTTGAGTTGATTATTTTGTTATAGATTTATGCAATGAAAATATAAAATATTCTTTTAAAATCAACTCATTTCAAGTTTTAGCATTATGGAGAATAAATGTTTTGTTTTACATCTTATCATGTTGTAAAATTGTACTTATCATGTTACATCAAATTAGGTTTCCTTATATTTTAAAAACAATTGTAATTACAAAATAATTTATCAATATGCTTACGTTGCATCTTCTCCAGGCATGACCATTTCCTTTTGAGGAATGGTTACTTGTGTAGCGCAATCCCATGTCATGGAGAACATCTGAAGCTGAATGAAAGATGTGAACGGTTTGGCACGGCCACCTTCCTCCTTACTCAATATGTACAC
>CAJQZM010041577.1:42963-59597 GCA_907164665.1 Colias nastes | reverse complement strand
ATATAGACGGATACACAGGTACAGACAAACGAATATACACAGGCAGAAAATCAGAGAGATAGAAATACAGGCAGATATATAGATAGACAGACAGATGCACAGACAGACAGTTACACACACAGGCAAGTAGATAAAATAGAGGGAGGGGAACGAACAGATACATAAACAAAGGCAAATATATATTAACTAGCCTTCCGCGTTTTCAAAGAAAAACCCGCATAGTTCCCGTTCCCGTGGAATTTCCGGGATTAAACCTATCCTATGTCCCGGGGTAAAAAGTAGCCTATGTCCTTTCTCGGGTATCAAAATATCTCCATACCAAATTTCATGCAAATTGGTTCAGTAGTTAAGGCGTGATTGAGTAACAGACAGACAGACAGAGTTACTTTCGCATTTATAATATTAGTATGGATTGTATTACTAGTAAAATTATTTTTTTCCTATTCCAGGATTATTTAGAGAAAATGTCAGAGGAAGAGTTCCTAAAACATCGCTCAGCGCTCGCGGCGCAGCGACTCGAGCGACCGAAGCGACTTGCTGGTAAAGCGTCACAGTTGTGGAGCGAAATTACTTCGCAGGTAAGTTTTAGAGGCTGACAACACCAAATTGAAGTTATTTGAGCAGTTTTTTAAGAAAAGATATTTATTCTCGCCCATCAAAAAAAATACATATATGATAATATTCATCATATTTCGAAGATTGTGGACGGACTCCATACATAATTGGACGAAATCGGCTCGATAGAAAATAATTGCAAAGATTGGTCTTAAAATCATCATTAAACGATTATTTTATTGACGTACGGGTGTGCAATTTAAAACACGAAGTCAACATATTCATACCTGAAACTCAACGAGTCATATTTCGCATATGACCCACACTTTTCCTTAAATCACATATTTTCTTATTATTTTCTTCTACGACCTGGCCCCGCCAAGTAACAGTGATATTGCGCTCTCGTTTGCGCACACTGTCCAATTGTATGGGAGTAAAGGAGAGCGCAATCACTGTTAAATTTGCTCTTAACAGCCCCTTAAGCCAATATTTTTAAGCTAAAAGTAACTATTGATTAAAAAAAATAGCGTGTGTGCCGAGCGCACGTGTCAGAAGTGTAACTTCTTTGGCAAAGATACCAAAATCGTCGCCTTACTCCATGATGTGACGGTATTAAAATGACGAGACCTTGAAATTTTTCTCTCAACGCGCTTAAATGAAAAGGTACATTTTATTGACCATAAATGTCTGGAAAAATGTGGAAAATTTGTCGTCCATAAGTAACTTAAGGAAAGTGACGCAGCTCTGGAGAGAAATTACTTCACAATGAAATATTGAGGAGTATTGGAGTTTAAACATTAAATTATATTGATCGTTCTATCGATTCCATTATAGATTACAACAAATTTTTCAAATTTTTTGTGTTTTTTTGAATATCAAATCCTATACCTCTTAAAAAATCACCCGTTACTAGTTTTAAATATACTATTTTAAAATAAAAAGGTACAATTATTGTAATATACTAGCACTCCGCCTGCGGCTTCGCCCGCTTTGTCTAAAACTATAAATTATATACATAATTATGTACTAAAACCTTACTCTAGAAAAAATCAAAATCAAAATCCGTTGCGTAGTTTTAAAGATTTAAGCATACATAAGGATATAGGGACAGAGAAAGCGACTTTGTTTTATTCTATGTAGTGATTTATCTGATAAAATATGGAAAATTTGTCGTCCATAACTGAATTAAGGAAAGTGACGCAACTCTGGAATGACATTACTACACAGGTGAAATTACTTCATTGCCCTTATGTTTCTTAGGGACACTTTTAAATAAATATGCTTGGTGAGGAGTTTTTAGTGGCACAAGCTTGCTACATCTGATTTACTGCAACATAATACATATTTTTGATGGTTGATTTTTTATTATCTCCGACATCTTACAGCGTGTGCGTTTAGATCTGTAGATGTCTCGAAGTTGAGACAATATTTGAACTTGTTTTTCCAAAAACACGTTTAAAACCCGTTAAAATTGTTTAATTTATCTAATACTAATTACTAATATTATAAAGCTGAAGAGTTTGTTTTGAACGCGCAAATCTCAGGATCTACTGGTCCGATTTGAAAAATTCTTTCGGTGTTAGATAGCCCATTTATCGAGGAAGGCTATAGGGCATATATCATCTCGCTAAGACCAACAAGAGCGGAACACTGCGGGTAAAACCGCAGGGCACAGCTAGTACAAAATAAATGTTGACATGATTTATAATTCCCTATTCCAGATGTACAACTTTGACCGGGCGCGTCTCGAAGTGGAGGAACTCAACACTGTCAATAAAGAAGAGCTTATCGATTTCTTTAAGGTATTTATTTACGTTATAAGTCCTAAGTTAAATATTTTTGAGTTTTGATATACATATGTTTTTGAAGTGAAACTTCTTTATCGGGGTTGGAAAAAAATTTAGTGTAACATTTTTTCGTTACGCGCCATCTTTTTCTTATCCCTACCACGCGTGATTACATTTCTTTAAAGTTGCATATAGTAAATTATTTTTTGAAAAATAATGTCATAAAGAAGTTTCACTTCTTACCTGTGTACACTAGTACACGCACACATTTTTTTAATTAGATTAATCAACTTTAGACGAAAGCACTATGTTTTACTGTGACACTATACAACTCCGCTACACTTAACTTTACAAATTGAATAATTGTATTATACTATGTTATATTTAAACTAGCTTACCGCCCGCGGCTTCGTCCGCTTCGTCTAAAACCTAGTAAATTATATACTAAAACCTTCCTCTTGAATCACTATCTATTAAAAAAAACCGCATCAAAATCCATTGCGTAGTTTTAAAGATTTAAGCATACAAAGGGACAAAGGGACATAGGGACAAAGAAAGCGACTTTGTTTTATACTATGTAGTGATTTTCTAAATTTTCAAAAGAGAAAATTATTTTTATATTTAGTTTTATAGCATTTTAATGCTCTATAAACGATATATTTTAGGTCCGTAAGGGTCCTCTTACCCCCGGGGGTTAAGTATAGAGGGTAGCTTTAAGTTTTAAACCTCAATTTGTATCACCAAGTGGGAGGATGGTTAAAAATTCCAAAAAATCATCACGTGATTTATGGACGCCCCCTATTTTAAAAACTTACAGAAGCACATCCACGTGTCATCACCGACTCGCCGCAAGCTGTCCGTGCATGTCGTGTCGGTAGCACCCGGTGGGGCCGGGAATACCGACACTAATACCGACACGAATACCGACACTAATACCGACACCGGTACCGACACCGAGGATAAGGAGGGGGAGGGGGAGAGACAGGTGAGGATCGCATTATTATACCTTAAAAACGCAATTACACTTCTTCTAGAAGCACTTTTGAATCGTCATAACAGTTATAATATTTAACGGTATATTTTGTGATATTGGCCGATTAAGGAAAGCTGGCATCTTCACAATACTCACACTTATTCAATTTTACTATACAGTATGTTCAAAAATAAATGCGACTCTAGTTTAATTGTAGACTTGTTTTGTAAAATGGGTGCGTTGTAGATAAATATAATTATGAAAGCTCTCATAATTTATACGTAAAATTACAATTTAAAAGAAACTCAATCGATGAACTTAATTATTTATTCTCATAATCAATTGTAATATAGTATTGACAATCATTCAATTATTAATAATTAAATTTCATGTCATATTCAAAATAAGGATAAAAACAATACAAATAACACGTGCGCTCACTCCCAAGAAACAAGACAAGCGAAACCCTAGCACGTAAGAGATAAAGCTACATTAAAATAAAAGCTATATTGTTCAGCTATGTATGAAAATTTTAACTTACGGCGCGGGCGTTTACATTTTGTTTACAAAACTTATTAAAATAATTACATAATTTAACCTAGGTAAAGTACAAAAATATTCTAATCCGCGTGCCGCGAAGTATCTCGTCGAATATAGTTAGTAGTAGATATATATACCTAACGTCTTTGTTTAAATTACATCACCTGTATTTATAAACAATTGCAAAATAAAAACAAAATTGTCCCCTTCACTCTCATAAGCTAGTCTGCGCGCGAGAGAGAAGGGCAGACTTTTCATGATGCGTATGCAGTATGACGTCACGCCGCGCGCATCTTCACAGACACTACACATGTGCAATGTGTAAATGTGTTGACGTTCCAGCTCTTCTTAATCGGCCTGTAAAAGTTTAGTATTATTAATAAAAAGTAATAAATAACGGGAAAAATTAGGTTTAAAGTGTAGAATTGATGTAGTTAAAACGGTTTACTTCATTCAGAATTTTAAAAAATATTCAATGTTTTGACTTTCCTACGATTTTATTATATGTATAGATAATAAACAGCATCGTTTTCGTTCCAGCCGGTGCGTATAACGGAGCTAGTGGAATGGAAGGCCCGTCGTCGTTTACTCCCGCTACCTGCACCGGCCAACCATTATGCAAGGAAGGGGAGGTGCTGTAAACTGTAGGGGGGAAATAAAGGAGGGGGGGGGAGATAGGGGAAATAGAAGGAGGGGGGCAGAGAAGGGGGGATAACTAAGAGTCGCATAAGGGCCATCCCTGCAAGATGTAAGAGAAGAAAATTAAGAGAATAGAAGTGGGGAGAAGACACAAATAAAACACACACACACACACACACATGCAGATATACTACTTGATAACTCTTTAAAGTGAGATTTCAATTGTGGAAAAGAGTGGGGGGGGGGGCATAAATGCAATGATACCAGGGTACATCGCTTCTGTAAGCTGTAGGGGGAGTTGGGGTAAATATACGTGCAAATAGAGAAAGGAAGAAACATATACACATGCGTAATAGACCAAGTTGGAAGCTGTAGTGAGACAGACAGACACACACTGACAGATATAGAAAACAAGAACATACACACAGAAATATAAAACACAGTAGGAAAATTTACGCAAACAGTAGGAGACAACATAATACCATATAAAGTAGAAACTAGATAGAATTTGAAATATTTCAATAAGTATTTTATACGAACATAAAAAGTAAATAAAATTGATTTTACTTAACATTGAATATGGATTGCATTTTTTTAATTTGTAACTTGCATTAAATACCTAATTTACTATTAAGTAATTCGTGTTAACAAATTTATGTAAAAAAGAAAAACATTAATTTTAAGGAATCTATCTATATATGTATAAAAATGAAACCCGTTTCGCGTTGTCACGGCATCACGTGTGAACGGCTGAACCGATTTCGATAATTCTTTTTTTAAAATGTTTGTGGAAGTCCAAGGATGGATCTTGTGTAGAGAAAACGTAAATATGTACCACGGGCGAAGCCGGGGCGGACCGCTAGTAATAAATAAAATAACCTTTATACAGTAAGAAATGTTTTATTTTTAACATAAGCTTAAATATAAATTAAACGTACATGTTATACCGTAAAAAGAAACGCAAAAAATATAGAAATGAATTATTCATTTATCTTTAAAAGTATATAATACTAGCTTTCCGCCCGCGGCTTCTCCCGCGTTTTGAAAGGAAAACCCGCATATTTTCCGTTCCCGTGGGATTTCCGGAATAAGACCTATACTATGTGTTAATCCAAGTTACCCTCTATATGTGTGCTAAATTTCATTGTAATCGGTTCAGTAGTATTTGCGTGAAAGAGTAACAAACACACACATACACATCCATCCTCACAAATTTTGAGTACATGAAAAAATTAACAAGTACAAAAAAATAATAAGTTTCTAAACTTTATGAACGTAAATAAATGTACCTACCGAAGCTTGCCATAAAATAAAAATTACTTCAACTTACGACGATTTTAAGAAAACTAGGCCATTTAACTATTTTGACAAAAATGGGTTAATTATGGCTTTTTATTACACTTTATGTGATTAATATATTATTTATTACAAGAAAATGTTTTTGAAGTGAAACTTCTTTAGGCGCGTTGAGAGTAAAATTTCTAAGTCGCGTCATGGCAATATACCTTCACGTCATGGAGTAAGGCAACGATTTTGGTATCTTTGAATCTTGCCAAAGTTTCACTTCTGACACGTGTGCTCGGCTCGGCCCACACGCTCTATTTTTTTTCAATCTCAAGACAAATTCAAACAATTTACGATTCGAACAAGACGATATATTAAAATCAAATAAAAAAAACAAAAAAAATGTGTGCGTGTACTAGTGTACACACGTAAGAAGTGAAACTTCTTTATGACCTTATTTTTCAAAAAATATTTTACTATATGCAACTTTACAGAAATACGTCGAATCACGCGTGGTAGGGATAAGAAAAAGATGGCGCGTAACGAAAAAATGTTACACTAAATTTTTTTCCAATCCCGATAAAGAAGTTTCACTTCAAAAATTAAAAATATGTGCCAATGGTTTCCATACTCCATTTAAAAAATTTATATAGAGAAATCGAAACGATTCAATACACAATATTTTTTACACAGTACACAATATAATTTTTAATATATTTTAAAACAAGTAAACACACGGTATAATAATAAAGGCAGAAAATTCAAAATAAAATAGTAATAAATTTTTAATTTAATAAAAACATACTACTTTTAAAAAGAATTTTCAAAGCAACGAAAATTTATAAATATATGTATAGTGACCCATAAGATATAGAAAACATCAAATCTTCAACTATCATATCTTATTTATTTAAATTACGTCAATACAACTGTATATTATATTAATTTTTATTATCTGTCGCCATTTTCATAAAGAAGTATAGAAAAAAAAAATATACCGACCGAATTGATAATATCCTCCTTTTTTTTGAAGTCGGTTAAAAAGCATGCTAAAGGTATTTTTTAGTAGTTTATAAAATTATTGTATACTTTCTTTCAAGTACTTTTAGTTAGTAAAAAAAAGACAAAATGGCGGACTACATTTTTCAGATCTATTGATGTAAGTTATTATTGTAAGCACAAAGAGTTTTGTCAGTTATTTTAAATTAAATTTATCGATGTAGTTTTAGTAATTTGAATTTGAAATTTAACTTAAAAACTATTTTTGGTTATAGAATTATGTTTTTAAAATCATCAAGTTCTGTTGTATTTAAACTTGTTTTAAATCGGTTAGTTTTTTAACGAAAATATTGTAATATTTTCAAGCGTGTTGTGTTTTGTTTTATTTAAAAAGGTGCTTTTTCGTAATTTCAGTCATAGTGTACTTGTATATAAAGAGATATACTATATTTTGTTTGTTTGTTTGTACATTTTTTGTGTTCGATTGTTTTAAGGATATTGAATAAAATGATTTATGCATTTTATGTGTTTTATTTTTTATTACCACCTTTAGCTCCTTTTAACATTATAAATTATATTATTACTAGCTGTGCACTGCGGTTTTAACCGCATTGCTCCGCTCCTATTGGTCTTAGCGTAGTGATATATAGCCTACAGTCTTCCTCGATAAATGGGCTATCTAACACTGAAATAATTTTTCAAATCGGACCAGTAGATCCTGAGATTAGCGCGTTCAAACAAACTAAAACTCTTCAGCTTTATAATATTTGTATAGATTATGCAGTCTTTTCGTACGTATATTATAATCTAAACAAAATTAGCAAAAGTAACACAACATAAAAGAGTTCCCAATGAGAAATAATTTATATATTCAATTGAAACATTGGTTTCATTTCATAGTAGACATAATATGTCCCCCTGGGGGTTAGGGATAGATACATTTCACTGATTCGCTGATCGATTTTTATAGACCAGGAGCCTGTTTTCTTAATGAAATGATGTCAACGGTGATGAGACATCACCGAAAAATAAAAATAAAATTAGTTTTTCATACTAACTGTAAACCCTCTGAACTTGACCGCAAACGATTATAGTATAACTTTCCGCGCTTCGTCCGCTTTGTAGAAAACACGACAAGTTATATACAGATACTTAATGCTTTCTCAGGAACCACTCTACTTTAAAAAAAATACATCGGAATCTGTTGCGTAGGTAGTTTTTAAGATTTAAACATACATGGGGATGGATAGAGCGATAGTGATTTAGTTTATACTATGTAATAATTTTCGATCAAACTGCTCCAAAAATGCAAAAAATAATTGTGCAACTGAAATAAAGTATATCAAATATCTAGCTTTTTTATGCCACTTCCTCTGCTGCAGCTGTGAAAAGAATAAGTATGTACTTATTATTATTATTTTTTTGTATAATTTTATATAATTTTTTTTTCAACTCCGCTCCTGTCAGTCGACAACGATGCAACATTAAAATAATTTTCGAGTAATTCCTGAAATTCAAACTAACTCAAGAAAAAAACTTCACCTTGTCTATTCGTTTACTAGTAAACACACAAACAGTAATAGCACCATCTATCGGAATTTTGCAGTAATATAACACGAATCGCATTATTGTGTTGTATTGTGCCACAGTTTACCTTCCCACTTAGAGTATATATACTATCTATAAATTTGTAATATATACTCTAAGCCTTCCCATAGGAATGATATTACGTTGACGAATGTTACCGTGGTAAAACGTAGCTAACCTAACTATCTCCTTCAACAAATATCATGTCATACAATCACTTCATTATAATGTGAAAGAAAGCCAAACTTTCAGACACTTAATCGCATGCGGCTATGCCCGTGTAGTCAAAGGAACCATGGGAATGAGATTAAATCTAGCCTAGGTATATCATTCTCTAGCCTCACAAAATTAAATCATAAAATGTCTCCGATGCGACCATTGAGGATGCGACATGAAAAATGGACACACACACACATAGTACAAATAAAATTCCTCAAAATCTGTCTTCGCTATCCATCTCCATTAATTTGTCAGTTTGTCACAACAAAATTACGCTAACCACAAAAACAAAGCACATTTTACATCAAATATTCGTCTCTTACAAAATATATTAACGCTAAAAAATTACAACAATAAAGTGCAGTAATAAAACTTGAATTGTTTGTCACAGTAAATCTGCCAGAAACGTATTTTTACTGTGCCAATAAATACGTACAAAATGGCCGCCTCTCGTCAGCTGTCGCGCGCACTGTTCTGTCGCTGATTTATATAGGTACTAGCGACCCGCCCCGGCTTCGCACGGGTGCAATGCTGATAATAAATACACTACAGAAAAACTGTGAACGTTGTATATAAAAACATAGCGGCCCGCTCCGGCTTCGCACGGGTATAAAATACATACATTATATATAGCCGGGCGGCCGGCCGATACCGCCGCGCAAACGCTACGTCCCGCAATTTTTAAATCTGTAATATCTTCGAAAATATTCACTTAAATCATACGGTATAAAGGGCCATATAGATCTATATTAAATGAACAATGTATTCAAGGTATTTAATTGGTTAAGGATTAATGCTGTATTGGTTAAAATCGCTTCGAAAATTAGCCATTATTTGTCGTAAAAAGTAAATGACAAAAAAAAGTTATTGTGGGTTATCCATAAGAGATAGACATATACCACCGCGGACTTTTCTGTAGACCTTTTCAATGTGTATAATACTTAGTACATTATTTTGATAAAACTCGTAGGGTTCAGCCTGCGTTTGCAATGTAAGCGGAAAAAATGTAATTTTTTACGACATCACATCAGAAACCTCAAAAATAACAGTACTTCTCCACTATTTGATGGATGTTATTATACATATAAACCTTCCTCTTGAATCACTCTATCTATTAAAAAAAACCGCATCAAAATCCGTTGCGTAGTTTCAAAGATTTAAGCGTACAAAGGGACATAGGGACATAGGGACAGAGAAAGCGACTTTGTTTTATACTATGTAGTGATGATGATGTAATGTGAAACAAGTGTGAAACACTATTACGTTTTTATTTTGCGAGTAATGATATAAAAGTAAATATTGAGGCAATTTAAAAGGAAAATACTGCTCTTTTGTTTTTGATAATATCGTCTATATTTTAATAAGATTTTAATAGCTTTACGACCGCGGCTTCGCTGGCTGTGTCTAAAACTTAATAAATTATATACTTAAACCTTAATTGAGAACCACTCTATTAATTAAACCAAATCGCATCAAAAACCGTTGCGTAGTTTAAAAATCTAAGCATATACATAAGGAAAGGACAGACAGACATCGAGGAACAACTGTGTTTTATATTATGTATGTAGTGATGATATATTGCATTATTTCTATACAGTGCTGTATTCTTTTGGATAATTAATAGCAAATATTTTGCCTCCAAAAATCTACACTTTAACTTTTTTATAAAACCACACATACAGGGTGTTATTTTCTCAATAAAAACGAACATAACGACACCTCTGAATCTATAAAACCCAACAGTGCGTGCCAAAAAATCTGCATACATACTCGTAGAGAACATTTTCTTGGCGCATTCCAGTAATAAAGTTAAAAATTCAAGGGATTACATTACGTATGCATACGATATGCATAATGCACATAGCAATATTCACACTTCATGTTATAGGTACCTACACAAGTTTCGAAAAAAGGTCGCCTCAATTCGATTGTACAATGTATAGTGTACTATTTTTAACGGTCAGATTTACTAGTAATTAGGCACTTTAAACCTTATTCACTTATCAAGGTACGGTGACAATACAAATTAATTATAAAAGTTTATCTTAGAGCCGATTTTTCAATCCTTGGTTAATATCCGTCCAATAAAGTAGGTATTACATGAACATATTAAAATGTCACCTGTATACTGTCAAATACGGACAATTACTTACAATACATTTTTGAAATGGTAGTTTAATACGTTATTCGATGAATAAGTTTTAACCAAGGATTGAAAAATCAGCCCTTAGTCTGTGTATTTTACATTTATTGTACTGCAATATCAATTTGTTTCATTTAATTTCTTCTGATACAATATAATTTTCAGCTCTTTAAAATGTCTAAAATACGTGCTTAAAAATACGCGTGGCATTGATTCCAATACAATAATAATTTTTAAGTTCCTCAATAATATTAAACAGTAGAGAATTCCTATTATGTTTTTTAAATTGAAAATTTTCTGTGTATTGTGTGTGTTGCACTATATCAATAATAATTATTTCTTAATCATATGCATTTAGGTTAAAGATTAACGGACAACAATTTGTTATAAATCAATGAACTCAATACATAGGTAGTAGGTACGTAGTATTGGAGCTTAGAGAAGCTTGTTCTGTGACTTTACGACGGGCAAATATTTAATTCTTACTAATGTTAATAGTAGGAAAAATAGTAGGAAAAAAATTGTCTATCTGTTAGTACTTTCGCATTTTTTATGAATTTTCAAATCGGTTATCTAAACTTTTTAATATTATAAAGCTGAAGAGTTTGTTTGTTTGTTTGAACGCGCTAATCTCGATAACTACTGGTCCGATTTGAAAAATTCTTTCGGTTTTAGATAGCCCATTTATCAAGGAAGGCTATATATCATCACACTAAAAAAACAGGAGCGGAGCAATGCGGGTTAAACCGCGGGGCACAGCTAGTATCCTATACAGATGGCTAGTCTATTATAGAAATTTATTACGAAAATAATTAATCCTCTATTATAATTATTCGCAGGCGCCATCATAAATTTCCCGACGCAAATTATCTTAATTGATGAGTAATTAATATTGTTGGATGTTTATCGAGAGTCAAATTGTGTCAGCGTCTTGTTACATATTATAATCTTTAGGTATACATATAAATATAATAAAACTGGAGTGTCTGTTTGTAATATTAAAATAACCGCTTTTTACGAAAGTCGAAATGCATCGATATGTATGTATACACGCCGAAATATCATTTTTTACAATTATTGTCTGTCTGTTTGTTTGTTATTACAATATGAATTGATAATCTCTGGAACGGCGAACCGATTTTGACGGGACTTTCACTGAGTGATTCAAAAACGTTACATTAACGCACACCCGATTAGAGCTCAAAATAAGATGGCATGATTCAAAGATCGTGAGCGAAAAAGAGACAACCGATAATTCTGGCTAATTAGCCACATTTCGATGTGCTCCTTGAATGGGACCCCTTTCGAGTTTCGACCTATCTACAGTGTACACCAGCTATTACGTAGTAATGTTGAAGATAACCTATTTAAAAGGTAAATAAGAAAGTTCATTGTTCGTTTGAATGTCTTGTTTGGTGTAGTGGTAAGTATATTAGTCTGATCACGGGCGAATTCTACCTATATACCCGTGGCCCCGTCGTTGATGCGGCTTGACGGAACACAGTGGGGTTTTGGTCGGTAGGAATTCGACATAACCCACGGCCCTTTCCCCGGAGGCCGTGGGTATCTATGCAAGATTTCCCCACTTAAAAAAAAAGTATATTAGTCTAAGAAAATTAAGCCTAAGAGTTCTTACAGACGAACGGCACCTGTCGACGGCAGTCGTCGAAGCTGCAGTCAATACGTTGACGGAGATAATTCCGTCAGCGAAAATAATTCGTGTACTTTTGAAAATCGCTTCTATTCCTTGACATGTCCAGATTATCTACAGATATGCAAAACTACACGATTTTTTTCTTCTGATTTTATTACTTTTCTCGGACTATAATATTATTGTGATCTTAGCACGAGAGGGTGTGGGTTTCCTTTTTACGAATAAGTAAATTTTCATAATATTATATTCTTTTATGTAATGTTTGTTTCTTTTTAATTAAAATTGATAATCTGTGTTTATCAGTTGTTTACAATTTTGCACTTTTTAAGCTTTTGCTGAGTTTGTTTCTTTTTATTTGTATCCATTTACATATTTATGAGCAATATGGTCGATTTTAATACGTAGTTATGCATTCATGTGAGTGTATTCCACCAAAACTTGTAAACGCCTGAACAGATTTTGATAATTTGTACATCATGACTTGATACTCATTAATTATTATGTATGGTTTAAAGATTTTAATATTCTAATGCGATTTTATGAGGTCGAGCTGTCGAGCCGTAATTAAGTTACTTACTATGAAATAAAGTTTAAGAAGCTTAACTTCATTCGCTTCTTCACAGTAAATTTCATGAAATACATATTCTTAGCTTTCCGCCCGCGGTTTCGCCCGCTTTGTCTAAAACCTAATAAATTATATACAAAAACCTTCCTCTTGAATCACTCTATCAGTCTATCTATTAAAAAAACCGCATCAATATCCGTTGCGTAGTTTTTAAGATTTAAGCATACAGAGAAAACGACTGCGTTATACTATGTAGTGATATTATATCATGAAACTTACGGATATTATTGGAAACTAGCCCTTCACCTCGGCTTTCCCCGTGTTTTTGACCCTTGGCGAGGAAAAAATAGTTTCTTAACAATTTTCCAGGAAAGTTTTAAAATTTTCTAACCATAAGAACATTGCCTTAACAAAAATGTGTAAAAAATGAGTTCGAGCTGTTATATCTTTATTATATTAGTATATAATAAATAAATAAATAATATTTAGACCATTATTTGTTACAAACGTTTAATTACCCAGGCTCATAATATTTTTTTGATTATTTACCATCGAGCTTTTCTGATGAAGCCCTATTTTAAGAGACGCAACTCTAGGATACCTATTCTTAAATCCATCTAGTAATTTATAATTAGTTAGTCCTACTAATATTATAAATCGGAAGTTTGTGAGGATGTGTATGTGTTTGTTTGTTACTCTTTCACGCAAATACTACTGAACCGATTACAATGAAATTAAGCACACACATAAGTTACCCTAACTTGGATTAACACATAGGATAGGTTTTATCCTGGAAATCCCACGGGAACGGGAAATACGTGGGTTTTTCTTTGAAAACGCGGGCGAAGCCGCGGGCGGAAAGCTAGTATAGGTAATATAAGTTTTACCAATCTTCTTATGCGATGTATTTGTCTACCAGTAACTTGTTTGCTGCAGTACAGACTGACAAAAACTTTAAGGAAAAACAAGGCGCTAGAGTTTCTACGAACTCAGGTTTAGTATTTTGATCACTGTTGTAACACATATTTAGTTCCAAGACTTTTAGCCAAACTGTATTTTCTGAATTATTTCAATTACTAACCTACTTAAAACGTTGTTCACATTAGATTAGATTTTAGCACGCATCATTTATTATTTATTTTTAAATCCAAGCCTAAAATTCTCCACATATTATAAAGAAAAAAGTATAGCATACATACGCTGCGCTATACAAAATGCTCTACCATTTCACATTTTACGTGTGGAAAGCTTATTAAAAACTAGCTGTGCCACTCGGTTTCAGCCGTATTGCTCCTCTCCTGTTGGTCTTAGGGTGATGATATATAGCCTATAACCTTCCTCGATAAATGGGCTATCTAACACCGAAAGAATTTTTCAAATCGGACCAGTAGTTCCTGAGATTAGCGCGTTCAAACAAACAAACAAACTCTTCAGCTTAATAATATTATAGTATAAATGTGGTGATATTTACATTGATTCGGAGTAGGCACTTTGAATGTACAAAATATAGAGCGTCAAACAGAACATAAATACAGAAATACTAGCTTGACTCTACAAGTTTTCTCAAAAGTTTTGAGCAGCAAAAGCTTTTTAAGCTTTTAGCTATTAACAACACAACACACGTCTATAGGAATATATATTATATGTACTGAGGTGTAAATAGGTTAAAAGCTCTTCGAGAGTGACACGGCGGAATGTGGCTAATTAGCCAAATTGTAATTAATTGAATCATGTCCTCTCACTATGACGTCTAATCGTGTGTGATTTAGTGAAGTTTCTGAAGATCGAATATTGTGTTAGTAACCTATCTACACTTTTTACTTTTTACTTGTAATGTCATAGGTAATCACTACAGTATTAAACAAAGTCGCTTTCTCTGTCCCTATGTCCATTTGTATGCTTAAATCTTTAAAACTCCGCAACGGATTTTGATGCGGTTTTTTTTAATAGATATAGAGTGGTTCTTGAAGAAGGTTTTAGTACAACACAAAGAACTGTCCACAGGATAGTTCTTTGGCATATCATTATAATATATTATAATGTTACATATTATGTATTTTGTAAAATTAAATTGTAAAACTGACATGATTTAAAAGAGCAACTATGGAGTTTCTTGCCGGTTCTTCTCCGTAGATACTGCTTTCCGAATCGGTGGTAAATGTTAAAAATATGTAATGACGTTTCAAAATTGCTTCTAGAAGAAGTCAAATTGAATAAATAAAATTTATTACTCAAACTCAAACATTTAATGTTTGAGTTTGAGTAAATAATTTATTAAGTTTTGTACAAAGCGGGCGAAGCCGCGCGCGGAAAGCTAAGTAATATTTAATACTCAATGTAGAACCTTCACTTTATGAAGTCGGTTAAAACTAACCTTTTAGTTTAACGTAACTAATCAAAATCCCATAATCACGTAAATCTTGCAACAATCAAATAAATCATTCGAAATTGGAAAATAATTAAAATTCCACATTCTGAAATTACATAAGAAACTCGCGGGAATCGAACCCGGAACCAGTTTTGTGAGAGAGACGGATGTAGCCCCGTCTCTGTCTGATTGTGTGTGTGTGCCACCCCTTGTATGTAC
The DNA here is from genome assembly GCA_907164665.1 of Colias nastes. Lineage (NCBI taxonomy): Eukaryota > Metazoa > Arthropoda > Insecta > Lepidoptera > Pieridae > Colias > Colias nastes. Next base: position 44,065 of record CAJQZM010041577.1, on the reverse strand, counting down.
ACGCAGCCCTGTGAAAGGCGCGCGCATGTGTGCGTGGATACAGGTATCGCAAACAGGGATACCGTTGAAGAAATATACCCATATTTTGTTATTTTTCCATCTTCTATTTTTCTTTTACTAGTATTTTTTTTTTGGCAGTTATATCATTAATTCAGCATCAGTGTTTAGTAATAATAAGTATATTTGAAACTAGCTGTGCCCGCGACTTCGTCCGTGTGGAATAGTGACTGCATAGTAAACACAATTATTGAGTAAACACGTAGGTACTACCATAAACAATTAAATAATAAGCACTTGCAGATTATTTTACAGTTAAGAAATAAAATAAATTAAATAAATAATAACACAAAAGGACTGTTAGTAAAATTTATTTCTAAACTGAGCTAAAAAACTTAGGTACAAAAGAGTTCAAAATTTCCAGGGTATGGCTATCCTCCCGCTCCCATATCCTTCTACTTTCACAGACTTTCAACTTTTCCCTTTCACCCCTAGTAAATGGCAGAACCGATTTTGATGTAAACCATCTCTAATTGTACCTATATGTAAACGTCATATCCTTTGATGCTTCATTTGGATTATTTATTTCCACTATCACCCCTTAGGTGCACTATATGTAATAAACGGATGAACCGATTTTGATAAAACCACACTAATTGTAATTCACACGTCATACCTTTTCATTTGATATGCCGCTTGAGTGTATTATTTGACCACATTCGATTATTCATTCCCACTTTTACTGCTATAATCCAATAAATGGATAAACCGAATTGGATAAAAATATGACTAATTGTACTTTCACACTTTATGCACTTTCATTTGATATGTCACTTGGGTATATTTGACAACATTCGTTTTTTAAATTCCCACTTTTAACCCTATTGTGAGAAATTACACGCGAGGCCGGGTTAAATATTAGTTTGAATGTAATAAGAATGTACTGCGATTCTACTCTGCTACCTAATTGATGCAGGTAGTTGATAAAAAATCGCAGCTAGCCAACGACTATTTACAAAGTGAGGGGAGTTGGGTCAAACGTCGTAAAAACGAATGCGCCACGAGTCAAAGGAAAGCGGCTTTTTATAGTATTCGACAGCTAAGC
>CAJQZM010041577.1:11249-42953 GCA_907164665.1 Colias nastes | reverse complement strand
ACATGAAATAATGACAACTACATTGACAACTATTCATCCACAAAAATATTAAATCAAAAGTTACGTCTAACACTATATATAATAAATGGATGAACCGATTTTGATTAAATATGCCTGATTATAATACTTCACACGTCATGCCCTTTCATTTGATATGTCACTTATGTATATTTGACAAAATGCATTTTTTTATTCACACTTTTATACCTATATCCAATAAATGGATGAACCAATTTTGATAAAATAAACCTAATTGTACTTTAATACACGTCATGCCTTTCATTAGATATGTCACTTGGGTAAATTTGATAAAATTCATTTTTTAATTCTCATTTTTACCCCTATATCAAATAAATGGATGAACCGATTTTGATAAATTTGACTAATTGTTCTGACAGGTCGTGTACTTTCATTTGATTTGTCACTTAGGTATAAATTACAACATTCGTTTTTTTCATTCCCACTTTTACCCCTATATACATATAATAAATGGATGAACAGATTTTGATAAACTATATCTAAGAACCAGCGTCGGAAAATATTCCCCCTCACAAATACCGCATCTAATTCTTATTACTCGTTAGCGGGCTACGGTGGCACAGACAGACACACAAACACACATAGCGGTCATAACACGTCCCCTCTTTTTGCGTCGGGGGTTAAAAATATAATACCTACGACATAATTTAAAGGAAATTTTATGTAGAAAATTTACCTAGAAGTAACTATAATGCAATTTGTGCAGGTTTTAGACTTAGCAATTTGTGCAGGTTTTAGGCTGAGCAAAAATCTAAATAAAGGTCCTTTGAACTCCTCCCCCCCTACTGCACCCTCAGCTTACCCCGCCCCCCCTTGGGGACTTTCGATATGACAATCTGGACTTGTCAAGGAACAACTGTAGCGTATAACTTAAGTAATAAATTTTTTTTATGTGTTTTTATCGTACACTGTACAGTGTATCAATAGAATGCCTTAGCAAATGTTCGCCGTGATTACTTAAATGGTCATAACTTTTTTATTTATTAACCGATTAACATGAAATAAACACTAAATGTTAAATGAAGCTTACCACAATATATTTGTGAAAACCGCATCTAAATTGGATAAGCCGTTTCTGAGATTAGCGTGTTCAAACATACAAACAAACAGACAAACAGACAAACAGACAAACAGACAAACAGACAAAAAATTTTTTAACAACAGTTTTGGATTCGGGCACGATTAAATAATAACACCTGCTAATTTTTTTTTACATATTTCAATTGTACAGACACTACTTTTCTACAATTTTATTATATGTATTGATGATGATGATATTGATGATAGGCTGTTATGAAATAAAATTTAAATATGTGTTTATATAAAACGCAATGTTCAAACAATTAGATATTTTATGTATTCGGTGCCGATCAGCTTGTCCTTGAATGTCCCGGGTTCACTCGATATTACCAGGGTCAAAAATAGAGCTCATTTTATACGGAAAATATTTGACTAACTATTTACATTTATGACTTACTATTTATATAACAAAAAACAATTAAAGGGTCTACTATTTGTTTCCTTTGTTAGTTATATTCATCATTTTATTTAAAACAATACAATTATATAAAGAAAAAGGCAATTAATAAGTCTGGAAACCAATATTTGTTTTATTACGTAGTATTAATAAAGGTCGTTAATAACTATTTTTGTTAAAACAGGCTGTTAAAATGACTAATATAATAAGCATTTTAATATTTTTATTACATCATAAAATTCCTTTATTACCGTTACAACGTACAAAATACTTAGAACTCCACAATTTTGCTCTTAGAAGTGAGAGTATTGTTATTTACTAAAGTAATTTAGCATTTTATAGTATTCTTATAACCTTTAAAGGAAACATACAAACTTTAACTTACTTACTTACTTACCTAACGACTAGGTATATCTGAAACGAAAATATTCTTATATAAAAAAAGCTCTAAAATTATAGAGTTTTCATATTCACAATAAAAACAACAATATTTTATATTAAGACATTGCTACATAACTCAATTTAGTAGAATCTATTAGTGCAACCAACTGTGTGTGCCGAGCACACGTGTCAGAAGTGAAACTTCTTTCGCAAGATTCAAAGATACCAAAATCGTCGTCCTCCATGACGTGACGGTATTGCAATGCGATCTTGAAATTTTACTCTCAGCTAAAGAAGTTTCACTTCAAAGACGGGAGATTATTAGGCAATTTTAATTCGTCACTCGGCAACACAGAGCGATCATTTGCTACCAAACAAAATTCCCAACGAACCACGATCAGTCCGCGCTATACCGTTGTGAGCAAGTGTTGTGTCACACAGTTTCTGCCAATTATTTCTGTGTTTCTGTTTCTGTGTTTTGCATCTGTGTGTTGTTTATTTGTTTACTTGTGGACAAGGGTGAGTTGGGTTTTGTTTATTGTTTATTAGTTATCTATAATAGATATTGAAAAAGCTTACATTGAAAGCTCGTATTGATAAATTGCTTATAAAGATGTTATTTATATTTATTTCAAAACATTTATAGATAATAATTTACTAAAGTAATTTCTTAATACTATGTTAAAAACATAAAAATGAATACCGAAATGAGTAGAGTCGTATAGAGTTTTTAATCAATGTTATTTTTGTTTAAATACAAAAAGCAATTAGGTTGTAATGTATTCCGTTAGACACGGGCAGTCTTATCTTTAATGAGCGATCTCTGCCAGAATACCTGTGGGTAATTTAATTTTAACAATAGCACAAAGGATTTGCTCTATTTTTTATTTCATTACTAGAAAATTACTGTGTTTTTCTTTAATTTTCCTTTATATTTTCGAAGATGTTTTATAAAACCGTGCTATCGTTGAAGTGGTTTCTTCCAGAAATCATATGATAGAGACATTAAATTATGAGACATGAAGAAGATTTTTTTATTGTATAGGAATACTAGCTTACAGCCCGCGGCTTAGCCCGCTTTGTCTAAAACCTAATAAATTATATACTAAAACTTTCCTCTTGAATTACTCTATCTATTAAAAAAAACCGCATCAAAATCCGTTGCGTAGTTTTAAAGATTTAAGCATACAAAGGGACATAGGTTCAGGGAAAGCGACTTTGTTTTATACTATGTACCTAGTAGTGATTATTTTTAATTTAAACATATTTTTATACACGGAAAGAACTTCATTTTTTAAACGCTCATAAAAATTAAGTCCCTTTTTAATTTCTTCTAAGAAAGTCATAATTCTTGGGATGTAATAGTTATTTAAAAAACATAATTTTAATACAATAAAATAAACTCAAAACTCAAACTCAAACATTTATTTATTCAATTAGACTTCTTCGAGAAGCACTTTTGAAACGTCAATACATATTTTAACATTTACCACCGATTCGGAAAGCAGTATCTATGGAGAAGAATCGGCAAGAAACTCCATAGTTGCTCTTTTAAATCATTTCAGTATTACAATTTAATTTTACAAAATATGTAAGTAGTTATAAATATTAAAATGAACAACAACGCGTAAACTATATTTCTCATATCAAATGTGAAAGCTGTGAACCTGTTTGTATACTTGTATTATATCGAAAACGCATGAACAAATTGGGATGAAATTTGACACAGGTTACACAAAAATCATTCAAAACTTTTCATCGATTTATGATATGGATGTTGGGAAATAGATATATTATCTTATATCTACCTAGCTTGCATTAATAGGTACATTATTATTTATTATCAATGCATATTATAATATAGTATTTATAAGTATATATCTGTCTCTCTTCTACGTGTAATTGCTGAATCGATTATGATGAAATTTCTCATTAAGATAACCACTCTAAATATAGCCTTCATCAACATAACAGAATAATAATAACTTATTTTTAGCTTTCAAACGACAAGTGAATGATATAAGCTAAAATAAGTGAAGTGACTAAGTTTAAGTTAGTGTTAAGTATGCGGGCGGATTCGGTTGAAGTGCTTTACTAAAAATAAAAGATAAAAATGTTTGTTTGTATGGTTCGGAATAGAATCTATGGTACTAATGCATCGATTTTGAAGGAACTTTTTTGTTTGGCAGCTTTTTAGGTAGAGCTATATCAATTGAGTCGATACATATCAAACTCCGGTAAGTCCACTCCCCGCCAAAATTGAGATAACAATGGCGCCAATTTTGAATTGTAAAACTAAACCAGTTTCTACTTTTCAAATTTAGGTAAGTCAATCGTATCTCTATTAAAATAAGGTTTAAAGTAAATATTTTTTTTCAAACTCCGGTATGTCCGTCGACAGTGGTTTATCAAACTCAGGTAAGTCCATTTCGACCAATCACAGCGCAATATGGCACTAAGATGGCTGCCATTTCTCTCAATTTTGTTGAAGCTAACACGTGTGACCAATGCTTATAAATCGTTTTAATTGATAAATGATGGAAGAAAACAGTTTTACTATAGAGGTGGTGGTTCTAGACAAAGCAAGGAAAAAAACAATACCAAAAGCTAAAACAGACAAGGCTCAGAAAACAGCTAAAAGATATATGAAACTAGACGCACAGCACACGCACAGTAGTTATTCCCAGCCATGAAGCCCAGGGCCGTACTGAGATTTTTTCAACCGTTTTGATTTATTGACCTCTCTCTTTGCCCAGCATTGGGATGATAAAGGTTAATAATAATAATAATTTGTATCTTTTAATTTACATATTTTATTTTAATGTCCAATACTTAAAACGCGAGGAACTATATACCCATTTCCACCACCTCAGTACGTCCCAAAACTGAGTTCTATCAAATCCCTGTAAGTCCATTACAGATTTTTCAAATTCCTGTAAGTCCAAGATGATGCTTTTCAAAACCCGGTAAGTTTTGCTGGTACATATCAAACGCCTGTATGTCCAGATTTAAATCTAATTTTGTGGCATAATCATCAAGTAATACATTTCTTTTTCTTTGTAAAAATAATTCTAATGTATTATATTATATCCGTCATAAATTATAAAGGTCCAAACATATTGTTTTTTTAAGTTATTAGAAATACCTCGATTCCCACATTTCTGTTAGAATGGACTTACCGGAGTTTGATATGTATCGACTCAATTGTCAATATAGAGATATTAAGTTAAAACAAAAATTGATGAACTTGCAATATAATCATAGTTAAAAATGTGACTCGTCTCATGACACGCTGTATCGAATTTCCGACACGGTTTGATCGATTTCATGATTTTTTTTTAAATTTCTGTTAAGTACGTATATTTGAGAATACATATGTCGAAAATTATCTATACCCACTTCTTAAAAAATAATAAAAAGATTTTGTTTGTTTGAACGCGTTAAGCTCAGGAACTGCTGAACGAAATTTCATAATTTATTTCACCTTTGTACCTGAGTGTGAAAATTACTCTGTCTGTGTGTCTGTTTCTTCTTTACACCTAAACCACGGAATCGATTTGTATAAATTATTGTATAAGATCTGGGAAAGGACATAATATGAATATGGTAGATTTATCCCGGATATCCCATTGGAACGGGAACATTGCGGGTTTTTCTTTGAAAACGCGGACAAAGCCGCGGGCGGAGTGCTACTATAATATATTTTTTCATCGACATTGACATTGTTTGAAGGAAAGTAATATTTACGCGAAGTTATTAATAAATTAAATATGGAAGCCGCACAAGAAACTCGGATTATATTTGGCATAATCCGTTTACAGACAGACGTGAACTCCCTTTTTATAGGTTTCCTTAAACATACATAAATTCATCTATTATAAATATTCCAGGACAATTTTCTTAATTTTAAATATATAGGCTTATACAAAAATCCAATTCTAGATATTTCGCTGGGGTGTTCTCTATAATATCTGAAAAGGCTTGAACGATTTTCATGAGGTTTTTATACGATGATAGTAGTAATTTCTTACTAAACTAAACAACTTATAATCAGATTAAACAGACATATCAAGCAAAATTACCCAAAATATACACAAAAATACCCTAATAATCAAACCTCACCAAACTACCACGCTACTCAAAACAAGGCTAGGTCCAAGTTTTCCAACTTCATACACAAGTTTTCGGAAGCAATCGAAAAGTCATTTTCAACGTCTGGAACAAATATGGAAAGTGAAAAAACATTGATTTTTAATTTTTCCCATTTCCCGTCTAGACTGTTATCATAAATATTGTATTGTGTCGTCATTGGTACTCAAACTCAATTTCACACAAACTTAAACTTAACTTAAGCTAAAGTTAATGATAACTTTACGATTAAGCTTCTTAAGGTACCTACTATGGAATACTAAAGTAATGCAATAATTTGTGCTATTTTTGTCGTTACTCAAACTCTATTTCACACTCACACTTAAACCTAACTTAAGCTGAACTTAACGATAAAGCTCTCTAAGATGTATGTAATTCTAAAATTAGTTTGTAAAATTTTGTAAAAGTTTCTTAAGAAAAAAAAAATGTGTGCGTGTACTAGTGTACACACGTAAGTAGTGAAACTTCTTTATGACCTTATTTTTCAAAAAATAATTTACTATATGCAACTTTACAGAAATACGTCGAATCACGCGTGGTAGGGATAAGAAAAAGATGGCGCGTAACGGAAAAATGTCACGCGTAACGAAAAAACGTTCCTACACTAATTTTTTTTCCAACCCCGATAAAGAAGTTTCACTTCAATGATAACAGAAAACTTTGCTAAACCAACGCGTAAAAAACTACGATTTCCAACGAGTGAGATTTAAAAAGGTTAAAAATCCATAAAAGATAAACATTATTTGATATTCCCACGCGCACGATATCAATGAGTTATCAAATTGTTGAATAACGGCAAAAGATTCGAGGATCTTTGCAAATTATCCTTAAAAGATAAGATAGCAGAATAACTCATCTTTTGTATTTAAAGATCGACTGACCGATTGGCTTGGTTGGTAGTGGCCCTGCCTTGCAAGCCAGAGGTCGTGACTCGTGGGTTCGATTCCCACCCGGGGCAAATATTTGTGTGATGAACATAGATGTTTGCTCTGTGTCTGGGTGTTAATTATCTATATAAGTATTTATTTAAAATTATATATGTATGTTTATCAGCCGTTTCCATAACACAAGCGATAGCTTAGTATGGGATCAGATCGTGCCGTGTGTTAAAAATTGTCCTGAAAATATTTATTTATTTATTTTATTTAAAGATAAGCTTTTTTACAATATCTAGTTATGGCTGTGCCATGCGGTTTTACTCGTGTTGAATAGGTTTAAATAAAAAATCATTTAATGAATAAATAATCATTTATTTTTCTCAAAACGTATTACTACAGTTACAAAAAAGTACAACTAAACATAAATCAAGAGGACTGGTTTCTGCGATAGGCCGTAACATGTGTATGTCGTGGCCATTTCATGAAATGAGCAAATCTACGATATGGCCACGACATATACACTTATACTAGCTGTGTCTAGCGGTTATACTCGCAGTGCTCCGCTCCTGTTGGTCTTAGCGTGATGATATATAGCCTATAAGTTAAGCCTTCTTCGATAAAGGAACTATCCAATACTGAAAGAATTTTTCAAATACGCATCCGTAGTTCCCGAGATACCTTGTTCAACCAAACAAACAAACAAATTCTTTAGCTCTATAATATTTTATTTTACCATAGAGTATAGACTTTAAAAATTAAAATAAAAGAGCGTATGTGCCGAGCACATGTTTCAGAAGTGAAACTTCTTAAGCAAGATTAAAAGATACCAAAATCGTCGTGTTTATCCATGACGTGACGGTATTGCAATGACGCGCGATATTGAAATTTTACTCTCAACGCGCCTAAAGAAGTTGTGGTATCTTTGAATATTATTGCCAAAGAAGTTTCACTTCTGACACGTGTGCTCGGTACACACGTTCTTTTTTATTATTTATATTGCCTAAGTTATTTTTTTTAAACATTACAATCAACGAGTCAAATCCATCATCTCTTATCTTCTAAAGCAATAAGAAAAACAATATTTTCATTTCATCGCATCTGCTCTATGGATTTGCACAGTATCGATAATGTATGCAAATTGTATGCATCACTATTTGAGCGGCTTATCGCGGTGTTGCAGCGTGCGGGTAGGGTTGTACTACTATGAGTATCGACAATTTTTAAATAACATTAATTTAGATTACGATTATCAACTTAGTTAATATTTTTACTTGCAATTTATTATATACTTGAAATATCTGTTATTAACTTCAATCTTGTGCGAACAAATACTTTTATAAAAACCAAACGTCTAACGGTATGTAGGCTATTATTTACCAAACTCGCACAATTATTAATTCGACTAGATTTGTTTAAGAATCGTTAATCTAATCAGCAATTAATACACTCGGTTTAGTGATGTATCATGTATTTTTTATCGATATTTCTATCGACATTCCCACATCACTAGTGAAGTTATCTGCAGTTCAGAGTATGTTAATAAGCCATCAGTCATGTTGTCCGTGTATTGCAATATACTGCTGGTTGTATACGATCTGGCTGATTGGGTATAATCAAACAAAACTCATTTTTTTATTAAAAAAAAATTTGGCTTTATTGCCTACTAGCTTCCCGCCCGCGGCTTCGCCCGCTTTGTCTAAAACCTAATGAATTATATACTAAAACCTTCCTATTGAATCACTCTATCTATTAAAAAAAACCGCATCAAAATCCATTGCGTAGTTTTAAAGATTTAAGCATACAAAGGGACATAGGGAAAGGGTATCATTTAAGCTATCACCAATTTAATTAGTTTTGTGTTTCTTAAATAATAGGGTTTGTCCTCAAAATAGTAGATCTGTCACCAAAATGTAGTCACCAAACAATGCAAAATTAGTTCCACAATAAATCACCTAAAATCCTGAGATATAAGGTCTAGTACCAAATAAATGTTTTTGTATGTATTATAATAGGTGTGTCCTAATAAGTATTTAAGCAAACTAATTTAAAGAGATCACCAATAAATCATATTATGTTACTAGAAAATTGCATTAAGTTCAAATAAAAAATTAGGGTTGTCATCATCGTTTCAACCAAAAGATTCTGCTACTTAACTAGACTCCCAAGGTTCTAAATTTCCACTGGTAGTATAAATTATATTTACTTAAATAAAATTTTTAGCAGAGTAGTAAATAAAACAATTAAAGTCAAAATAATCAATATTTATTGTTTAAAATAATTACCACTGAACAATCAGCGCTGGTTTAAAATAGCTGGCTTATGGCTAGCATAATAGTAGATAAAACACTTAATTAAAGTTAAAATAATCAATATTTATTCTTAAAAATAATAACCACTGAATAATCAGCTCTGGTTTAATAGCTGGCTTATGGCTAGCATAATTGTAGATAAAACACTTAATTAAAGTTAAAATAATCAATATTTATTGTTAAAAAACAATAATCACTGAATAATCAGCGCTGGTTTGGATTTCGAAGGGCGCCCCCTTTTTCTTTTCTGGCCGATAAGCGTCAATTTTTAAAGCGCGCCAATTTGTCTCCGCCCCTTTGATCATTTTTTCATTAAAATTATAAATTGATGTATTAAATTGGTAACGAATACTATTAATTTAATATCTGAACGAAATAAAATGTTACTACTGTATTGGTGACAAAATATCAAATAAAAAGGAGTCGCAGTCAGGGATCGATAATCGATTTATTTGGTGACAGATCTACCATTCTGAGCACAGAGCTATTATTTAAGTAAGAAAACTGTTATTATAGGAACGAAGTTTATATTCATGTAATGCAATATAATTTTATTGGTTATCGATGTCTTATTTTACACATATATTAACATTAATTTGATTATTCATACCTGGGAACAATTTTTGTTTATCTGAGAACGAAAATATTTCGTGGTAATAGATCTATTTATTAGGTGATACAACTTGATGACAAATATAAATTTTGGTGATAGAAAATATAGTTCCCATAGGGAAATAGGCACAGAGAAAGCGACTTTGTTTTATACTATGTAGTGATGATGATGAATATTTATTTTGATAACGTAAAACTATGAATATGGAATTCGAATGCTACCGAAAAAATCAGCAATTAACTCTTGTAAAATTATTAAAAAGCCTACCTTTTATATTTTAGCTTGTATTCAGTAGACTTTAGTTACAATCTGGATTAAAATGTATGAAAATAATAAGAATAAAATATTACATTAATTATTAAAACAGTGTTCTCTGTTAAAAAAATATAATTTGTAACACTTTATTAAATATAACAAACGGTTTACACTTTCAGTTGGACTGACTTTTTAATTTACAACAGCACTATCTTCATCATCATCATCGTCATCATCATCATCATCATCATCAGCATGTCTTCACTACAGGACACGGGCTTAGGATACAATCTATACTTTTTTGTTCCAAAACATCCTACTAATATTACCTATAAATGCGAAAGTTTGTGAGGATGGATGGATGTTTGTTACTCTATCACGCAAATACTACTGACCCGATTACAATGAAATTAGGTAAATAGGTAGCTGAAAACCCAGAATAAAACCTAGGCTACTTTTTATCCTGGAAATCCCACGGGAACGGGAACTATGCGGGTTTTTATTCAAAAACGCGGGCGAAGCCGCAGGCGGTAATCTAGTAATAGGAAAAAGAATCCTTCTGATTGCTGTGGACATAATAAGCACATCAATTAGAGCAACTATGGAGTTTCTTGCCGGTTCTTCTCCATAGATACTGCTTTCGGAATCGGCGGAAAATGTTAAAGATATGTAATGACGATTCAAAAGTGCTTCTAGAAGTCTAATTGAATAAATAAATGTTTGAGTTTGAATTTAAACTTTTGAATCCTCGAAATTTCGATTGAATCTAGAGTCCTTCAAGCATTGTACCCGGACAAAGCGGTTCAGTTCGATATTCTTCATTTAAACCGCGAGGGACTGGAACATGCTTCCTGAGTCTGTGTTCCCCGACGAGTACAATATGGAGGTCTTCAATAAAAGAGTGAACGGGTAGAGTGAACCTTCTAGGGAAGCACGCTCCATCTTAGGCTACATCTCAGCTTACCATCAGGCGAGATCGTGGTCAAGCGCTTCCCTATCAGGCAATAAAGAAATGTTTTGTATCAAGCCTCATGCCTCATGCAAGTTGAATGGTGTGTCATCACCACGCAAACTGTAATTAATTGATAAATTTATTAATTATTGTTTGTGTTCGCTTAACATATGTAATTGAATTTACATTTATAATTATGATTAAATATTATTAAGTTTCTCGTGTACTCTGTGGTATGATTTTTAATTTGATTTTTAAAAATGAAATATGGACAATTTTAATAACGATGTATTTTGTCGAGTTAAAAGTTTAATATAAATAAAGTTATACATATACACACTTTGTTTATTTTAAACATGCTTCAATATGAGCTTCGCCTTTATGTTTGTACTTATAGCTTACCGCCCGCGGCTTCGCCCGCTTTGTCTAAAACCTAATAAATTATATACTAAATCCTTCCTCTTGAATCACTCTATCTATTTAAAAAAACCGTATCAAAATCCGTTGCGTAGTTTTAAAGATTTAAGCATACAAAGGGACATAGGGACAGAGAAAGCGACTTTGTTTTATACTATGTACTTATGTAGTGTTGATGTAAAGGGCTTTAGACTCGATTTTGACCCACTTTAAATGGTCAGATTTTATTCAACATGTACAAACACTCATCAAGGATCGGTGACAATACAATAATTTCATCAGTTTATTATGTTAAAGTGTGTTTTTAAACTATTTTTATATTTTATTTGCCGCTTTACTTTACTGAAATAAAACTGCTCGCTCGAAAAAGTAGGATTTAGATACCTAAATGTTATTAAACAAACAATTTTTTACCATGACTAAATTAAAATACGCCAAATTCGTAATCTTCTCCAAGTATATCGTTATGAGCCAGTCCTTTTAGATTTAAAATTAAATAGAGCCGTTATTTTTGTGAAAGTATTCTTTATGATAATGACCGACCCCAAGCCGCGGGGATGGAATATAAGACCCCAATTATTATTATTTTATGTTTATTAGAACTGTTTCTTTGTTTATTCTGTAGATTTTAGTTGGATATTTTATTTGGACTGATGATGATGATGATATTCCATCAGATATTTTAACCAATTTTTAAATACTCATTCCTTGCTTTCCATGTATTCACAAAATGGTAAGCTTTACCATATGTTTTAGGTATGATCAGTAAATCTATACTAATATTATAAAGCTGTAGAGTTTGTTTGTTTGTTTGAACGCATTAATCTCAGGAACTACTGGTCCGATTTGAAACATTCTTTCGATGTTAGATAGCCCATTTATAAGGCTATAGGGCTATAGGAAAGCTATAGGTTATATAATATCATCACACTAAGACCAATAGGACTTAATGCCGGCTTCTCACGTACCTGCCGCAGGGGCAATATTGGAATTGCACCCTTAATTTGCTCCTTAATTGTGATGTGTATAGGCAAGCAGGGGCAATTTTGAGAACAGCTAAAATTGCTCCGACCGCCGACCAACCGAGATTGTTCCAATATTGCCCCTGCGGTGCGTGAGTAGCCGGCTTTATAATAAAACACTGCACCTATAGGCATAGTTTTATTTAATTTTAACTTGTACCGGCCACGATACGGGCGGTTGTTCACGGAACGCTCAAACAAACAACCTAACAGACCGATCGATACGTCAATATTTGTCGATAGTGATGTGCTGTGTCGATACTTTCTTTTTGGATGTTTTTATATCGATAATTTTATTAACATTTTCCGTATCTAGGTAATTATAATTGTATTTTAAAGGGATATAAATTGATGGTGTTTAGTGTTTGTAAGATTGATTATTTAAATACTTTCACCAGGAAGCTATTTTCCATCCATCCATCCTTCCAATAATCCATCATTCTAATAATAATGCTTGATCGCCGTAAAAAGTTTTGTATAATTAAAAAAAAATTCTAATTTAATAAGTTCCATTGAGTTGTCTGCACGTTGGTTTTCTTCCTAAAATTTATTTCTTATATTATTGTAAAAATATTTTTTGCTCTAGACCTAGAGCAATCACAACTGTCGATAAAAACTATCGATATATCCACGTGTGTCACATCACTAGTCAAGTGAAGAGCCAATAAACGCCGTGACAAGCTTATTAGCGCGACACTCGTGAGCGAACAAAAGTGGGCTGCTTTCAACGTGGCCTACACTTTATTAAAATCCTATCAATTGTAATACTGCTGATATGTCCGTCATTGAGTTAATAAACTATTAAATTATTTATTAACTAGCTGTCCGCACGCGGCTTTGTCCAAAACTTAACAAATTACCTATCTTCGACTAAGAGTTGTGTTAAAATTAGTACAGCATCACAATTCACAGACACAGTTACGTAGATCAATAATATCTACATTTTATTTAGATTAAAATGCAATATCAAAAGTTATAAAAAATACAAAAATAAACATTTTATTGAGTCATTTTTGAAATAGATATATCGATTTATGTAGAGCTAAAGTTTATTTTAAACTAGCTGTGCCTCGCGGTTTTACCCGCAGTGCTCCGCTCGCTCCTTAGCGATAATACATAGCCTGTAGCCTTCCTCGATAAATGGGCTATCTAACACCGAAATAATTTTTCAAATCGGACCAGAAGTTCCGGAGATTATCGCGTTCAAACAAACAAACTCTTCAGCTTTATAATATTAGTATAGATTAGTATAGATACTATAAGCACAGAATATATAATAGAACTACGCTATAAGCTCAAAGCTACAGTAAGCGTGGCTTTTGAAACCGGTCGCTCATTGCGAAATTGTGTTCGTGACCCGACTCTGTACTTTATATTGAATATTATATTTCCCTTCATAACTCATTGTTAAGTTATTTAATTTATCTATACTAATATTATAAAGCTGAGTCGTTTGTTTGTTTGAACGTGCTAATCTCAGGAACTACTGGTTCGATTTGAAAAATTCTTTCTGTTTTAGATAGCCCATTTGACGAGGAAGGCTATAATCATTACGCTAAAACCAAACCGCGAAGCGCAGCTAGTATTATATGTTTCTCTTCCTAACTTATTAATTTATTATTTGTAAAAGCTTCATCTGTATGTTTGTATGTTAGACTCCATTTCGACCCACTTTAAACGGACAGATCTAATTCGAACTTTGTATACTTATCCAGGATCGGTGACAATACAATAATTTCACGAGTTCATCTTAATGAAGCGTGTTTTTTTTTACTATATGTATTTATAAGTTATAACTAGATTTCCGCCCGCGGCTTCGCCCGCGTTTTGAAAGAAAAACACATAGTTCCCGTTCCCGTGGGATTTCCGGGATGAAACCTATCCTATGTGTTAATCCAAGTTACCCTGAAATATGTGTGCTAAATTTCATTGTAATCGGTTCAGTAGTATTTGCGTGAAAGAGTAACAAACACACACACACACACACACACATCCTCACAAACTTTCGCATTTATAATATTAGTAGGATTTTCAAAATAAAGAAGTATAAATATTTGTAATTATCGGATAAACTGTACGAAAATAGTCTCTATATAAAATACTAGCGGTCCGCCCCGGCTTCGCCCGTGGTACATATTTCGCAATAAAAAGTAGCCTATGTTCTTTCTCAGGGTCTAAAGATTGTCTGTGCCAAATTTCATCAAAGAGGAAGACTATAGGCTATATATTATCATCACGCTAAGACCGATAGGAGCGGAGCAATGCGGGTAAAACCGCGTGGCACAGCTAGTTAATAATATTACTAAGACTTATAGCTCATGGCTATAGTAGTTTTAACCTTTGTTGGATTTATATAAGAAACTATAGGAAATAATAACTTTCACATTTATTACATTACTATTGATTTAAACGTGGGAAAATACAAAAATAAACATTTTCTGACATACTTACAAGTGTTCAAATAAATCATAAAATTTCACACAATTAGTTATTTGTTTTAAACATCACACATTAGCAGTTATGTGCTAAAAATATACTAGCTATCCGCCCGCGGTTTCGCCTGCGTAGTTAAAGGAAATTCTTTTAGTAATGAGAAGTTTCACCGCGGTAAAAAAATTAGTCTATATCAATATTTACCTAAATATCTTCACAGCATTGTATTCTTGCAGTGGGAAAATAGGCTGAAAATTACAATGATGGCGAATTTATAATAAACTAGCTTTCCGCCCGCGGCAAGAATCTATGGGAAAATATTGTATCTATTTCTATTTCTATCCTACTAATATTATAAATGCAAAAGTTTGTGAGGATGTGTATGTGTGTGTTTGTTACTCTTTCACGCAAATACTACTGAACCGATTACAATGAAATTAAGCACACATATAGAGGGTAACTTGGATTAACACATAGGATAGGTTTTATCCCGGAAATCCCACGGGAACGGGAACTATGCAGGTTTTTCTTTGAAAACGCGGGCGAAGCCGCGGGCGGAAAGCTAATTTTTTATAATAATAACAACTAGCGGTTCGCCCCGGCTTCGCCCGTGGTACCTACATGTTTACGTTTTTTTTTCATAAAAACTATCCTATCTCTCAAGTTGGATCGAACTGCACATGGTGTGCGAATTTTATTATAATCGGTTAAGTGGTTTAGGAGTCCATTGAGGACTAACATTGTGACACGAGATTTATATATATACTAGCTTCGCGCCCACGACTTTGTACGTGCATCCCCGTTTTTCCCCGTTCCCGCAAGAATTTCGGGAAATCCTTTCTTAGCGGATGCCTACGTCCTAACATCTACCTGCATGCCAAATTTCAGCCCGATACGTCCAGTGGTTTGAGCTGTGCGTTGATAGATCACTATATCAGTCACCTTTGAGTTTTATATATATAGATTAAGATTATTCTTGTTTATTGAATACGGTTTAATAAAATTTTAGATTTATGTTACGGTTGGTATTATATTATTACATAGACAACTTTACATTCTATGCAGTCATGCAGTATCGACAGCTAGTGATGTCCCGATAGTGTTGTTTGCTTATCGATAGATGTGTTTATCGACAGCTACGGTGAAGGTCGGAGTTATCTGATGCGTAAATATTTGTATATTGTCGTCGAATTTTATGTTTGTTTGTGTGTCGTGTTATATGGAAACGGTGCACAGTTTATAAGATGGTATAGACTAGCTTTTTTGGAGATTTTTGAAGTGAAACTGCTTGAGAGTAAAATTTCAAGTCGCATCATGGCAATACCGTCACGTCATGGATTAAGGCGACGAATTTGGTGTCTTTGAATCTTGCGAAAGAAATTTCACTTCTGACACGTGTGCTCGGCACACACGCTCTTTTTTATTGATTTTTGTTTATTTAGTGTTAAGTAATTTTCTGTGTTCGTCTAGAATTTACCTTTCGGCTGGGTGAACCGATCCTTTTTAAGTTGATTCCTCCCATGTGTTCTCACTTAAATTTGGTCTAGTTTCGATAACGTGAAGACGGTTTAGTTTTTAAATTAAATTTTATTAATATTTTTATAGTTATTCTTCTGCTCTCTGAATGAATAATATAAAAAATATTCAAATTTGTCATAATTAGACACATGGTAATACTTGACCCCAATGAATTAACCACAAAAAGGTTAACTGGAACAGCGAGTAAACCCATTAGGTTAATATCCCATAAATCTGGTCTACGATATCACGACACGTTCACACGGATGCGACACGATATATCGTATACGATATAATGTCGTGAGTGCTGACTCACTACATATTATAAAACATAATCGCTTTCTCTGTCCCTATATCCCTATGTGTGCTTAAATCTTTAAAACTATGCAACGGATTTCGTTTTAACGTGATAACGTTTTTAAAATCGTTTTAGTCGGGTGACATGTTCAGAAACTTGTGTCACACCAAAACCTCACGAGCGCGATCGCAGGTATAACGAGAGAGAGACGGACCGATCTCCCGTCTCATCTCGAGTGCTGCCACTGCATTATATTATCACGTAAACATCTCGATCGTAAACCTACTTTACAAACAACCATTTTTTTTAAATAGAGTGATTGAAGAGGAAGGTTTTAGTATATAAATTGTTAAGGTTTACACCACGCGGGCGAAGCCGCGGGCAGCATACTACATTGTTTATACATTGAAATTTTTTAAATTATTTCATATTAATATATCAGAGATATCTATAAAATTAATGGCACTGGTTTTTAAAAACTATCGAATTAAACATTAGTTTTTAATTTATTCATTTATCGATTCCTTGACCAAAATAAAAACCACATGAACAAGTACAAGTTTTCATAAACAGTTGTAATTATTTGCGAATCGAATTGAGTTTTGATAACATATACTTTGAAGTATACTAGTAGCTTCTGGTTTTACTTGGACTGAATATATTAATTATTAGCTTACCGCCCGCGGCTTCGCCCGCTTTGTCTAATTTCTAGAACCTAATAAATTATATACTAAAACCTTCCTCTTGAATCATCTCTATCTATTAAAAAAAACCGCATCAAAATCAGTTGCGTAGTTTTAAAGATTGAAGCATACATAGGGACAGAGAAAGCGACTTTGTTTTTTACTATGTAGTGATTAAAGACTACAAAAAGGATACAAAATAATTTAAATTATCGTATCGTCGTAATGTAAACGTTACACAAAGTATCGCGTGCTCCGATGCCTGTAATCCGTGTTTTTTAGTATTTTACAAATTATTGCTCTTGTTCTTTATTAATACTCCACCTAATTAACTACAATGCTGTATTAAAAACTATAATTTTTAATCTGTATAATTTTTTATGAGGGAATCTGTGCTTTCGCGATAAAATTCGATTGTTGTTATGCTTCTTTGGTTTTGAGAAGTAGGTATGTATTTTATTTACTTACTGCTGATAGTGATAATTTTTAAATTACTTCATTACTTTGCTTAATATTTATATTAATTACAATTTTATGGTATTCCAATGACAGACAGAAAGTCTATACAATAACAATAAAACAAATAATTGTAAAACCAATATGTAAAAGATATAATATTATCTATTAACCCATGTAATATTTTTTTACATAAAATTGAGAAATTATGACTTATATCGAACTTAAGTTAGTGAAAGTACTATGTAGTATATGTTATTGAATTTTAGTGACATATTAAAAACAAGTTTTCTGTAACGTATTCACACATGTTTAAATTATAGGCACTTACATATAGTTAAATAAATGAACCATGAAAGATTTCAGAAAATAAATTTCAGAAGATCAATTCTTACCGAATAGAAAGTTGGATTTCGTTTACAAGGACCTTTATTTGGATTGTATCTTATCAAAGAATTTAAGGAAGCCATCTTTAATCAGTAAATTATCAGGAAATATAATCATAATTTATCCTTAATTACGTAGAAGCTGTTTAGTGCAAGATTTATAGCGATGCATTTGATAGTGGTCACATGTCTTTTTATGTTTTTTAATGATATATCGCTGAGGGGTGCTGCAGGGTTACATTCTTGGTCCTATACTATTAATTACATTTGGTTTTGATATAATTTATAGTTGTTTCATTAGATGTGTATCTTAATTGGTT
Organism: Colias nastes; assembly: GCA_907164665.1. NCBI lineage: Eukaryota > Metazoa > Arthropoda > Insecta > Lepidoptera > Pieridae > Colias > Colias nastes. The sequence goes on along the minus strand of CAJQZM010041577.1, from coordinate 24,367 downwards.
TGGTTAGTTGTAAAGGTTGCTTCATGCTGATTAAAAGATAATAAAAACTCATCGGCGTGTATTTGATTAGTAATGAATGGGCGGGTTTATTGGAGTTTGTGTTTATCATATTATCTTATTGTATCTCTTTGGCTGTTTTTTGAGACTTTAATCTTTGTAAGTTGATAGAATTGCTTAAGTAAGAGGTGATTTTCTATAATTCTGATACGACTTGATGAAATTGAAACTTGTAATTTATTAGATACTAGCTGCGCTCCGCGGTTTCTCCCGCGTGGTTCCGCTCCTGTTGGTCTTAGCGTGATGATAATATAGATCGATGAATGGGCTATCTAACACCGAAAGAATGTTTCAAATCGGATCAGTAGTTCTTGAGATTAGTGCGTTCAAACAAACAAACAAACTCTTCTGCTATATAATATTAGCATTGATTAAATTTTATTTGTCTCGAATTGTTTTTATGTACTATGAATTTCATCCTCCTGTCTTGTCAGTTGTCAATAAAAGAAAATACCTATTTTAAAAACCTCTCTTTTGTGTAGACTTTAGAATTAATGACGTAGGTACCTTCAAAATACACCATCTGACTACAAGATGTTCAAAATATTTACCCCAAATATATTTTTTAACAATAAACTTAAGATTATCAGAACTAAATTAAATTTAAATGGGACCACATGGGCAGCACCAGCTTTCAAATAAAAAAGTATTATCAAAATCGGTTCGCCCTGTAACTTCTGAGGTAACGCCCGAAAAAATCTTTAAATGGAGATCCTCCTTTTTGAAGTCGGTTAAAAAAGGAAAAGTGTGTCGTAAGATAACATTAAACCCTGCGCAGATTGGGGCTTGTGTTTAATTGTTTTGCGAGACAAAGGAAACTTGTAATATTCAACGTGTCATGTAGGGTTGCCAACTAGTTATTTATTTATGTAGTATAGTGTTTGTTGCGTTATTTATGTGGTAAGAAAGTGTAATGTAGTAATTATAAATATAAATGTTAAACGCTTTTGTGTTGGCTAAATCAGTGTGTTTTTACTAGATGTAAAATATATAATTTTAAAATTTATATAGTGTTGTTTCATTCACAATACATATTATTATTTATTTATCGCTAAATATATATTTAAAAAATACGTTTCAAAAATTTTCAGTAAGGCGAGATTTTTAGATTTTTGCAAAATCCACAATTAAGATAAGCCTATTTTGTAAATATATAGTTAGAGACCTTTATAATAGTATTACTTAATAGTTTATAGAGCGAGCATAATTATACCTATTTTAATAATATAAGGTATCTAAAACATTGTTTAGTCATGGAAAAGCCGTGGGTTCAAATCCCGCCCCACGATCAAAATTTCTAATTTCCAAAACCCTTATTTATAAATAAAAACCCAAGGTAGCAGCCCTGTGCATTGACAGCTAATTAGGCAGTCCCGTTGAGACGGTGTTTGCGTTCCGGAGGTGGGACGGACATACGTACCTTTGACCAGGTTATTCATATTTTCATTAGACATGATGAAATAAGATTTAACTTTCTTATGATAGACACTAATTTAACTGATTGACTGTGTTTTATGTTTAACCAAGGTATGGGTGGGCATCTACTAATAGGTACTCTAGCACGATTTATTAAAAGTGTTTATCATTTTCCCAAAAATATAGTTAAAAGAACTTAAAAACTAGCCTTTTTATAAAATTACTGTATTGTCATCGATTCTTGATAAGTGTACAAAGTTTTGATTAAATCTGTCCATTAAAAATCGGTTAAAATCGAGTCTAAATGAGCCGGTTACATACATATACAACAAATATATAGATGAAGCTAAAATAAAAAGTGTGTTAAAATGTAATCTCACGAAAATCACACTATCTATTTATTTTATTGAAGTGAAATTTCTTTATCGGGGTTGTAAAATTTAGTGTAACATTTTTTCGTTACGCGTGACATTTTTCCGTTACGTGCCATCTTTTTCTTATCCCTACCACGCGTGATTCGACGTATTTTTGTAAAGTTGCATATAGTAAATTATTTTTTGAAAAATAAGGCCATAAAGAAGTTTCACTTCTTACGTGTGTACACTAGTACACGCACACATTTTTTTCTCTATAGATGCGAAAATAGAATTGTTTTATCTTCAAAAACTGAAATTCCGAAAACTGTCTCCAGTAAGAAAATACGATTATTTATTCTGGCAACGGTGTGTTGTTCCAAACTAAATATAATATCAATGGGGAGGAAACGGGAACTACTTAGTGACGAGAGATCTCTTTAAGATGAGTAAATGCTTCTTTTCCAAACATACAACAGAATTTATTAAACCCATATAGTAGGAGAGCCCGTGGGAGATCGTCGTTCACCGATCTGATAACCAGATGAGACGTATTTTTTATTAAATATTTTTTAAGTATAAACAAATATGCCTATAATAATTGCTTGTCTATCGAAAAGTGGTCATTCCTAAAGAAAACTGATCAGTGAAACAGATGTATGCATAATGCATCTTCCCCTTACCCCACTAGGAGACATGAGACTTCACTATCATATATTTAATTCAAACTTTGTACACTTATAAAGGATCGATAACAACAAGTAATTTCATGAGTCTAAGCGTATTTTTTTAATTATTTTAATTATTTTAACTTCATTTTTTAACCAGTTACCTAACATCTAATTGACCTGGTTAGCCAAAATTCCCAGCTGTCAGAGTACACATCTCACTGCTTCCCGAGAGACGAATTATCGAGAAGATAATAATTAAGTTAACAGAAACACTGTTAAGTAGCTGCAGCGATACGCGCGGACGCGATTTGGATGGGTGGGCGTATTGTTCAATCATTTATTCTTTTATAATTTTAACTTCGGTTTTGGATGAAAATTAAATAAATGTTTTTGCGACACTCTACTACTTCACTACATAGTATACAAAAAGCTTCGCTTTGTGTGCTTAGATCTTTAAAACCATGCAACGGATTTTGATGCGGTTTTTTTATTGATAGAGCGATTCTCTTGAATATAAAGCTAGAGTTGTTTGTTTGAATGCGCTAATCTTAGGAAGAACTGGACAGATTTCAAAAATTCTTTCACCGTTTGATATTATGTACGTCATCCCTAGCGGCTCTGGAATCTATACTAATATTATACAGCTGAAGCGTTTGATTGTTTTAACGTGCAGGAACTACTGGTCCGATTTGAAAAATTCTTTCGGTGTTAGATAGCCCATTTATCGAGGAAGGCTATAGGCTATCATCATGCTAAGACCAACAGGAGCGGAGCAATGCGGGTAAAACGGTGCACAGCTAGTATTTAATACTTGTCATTCATGCTGGCTACGCCTGCAATGACACGGGACAAAAACAAAAACGACGTGTGGCACTCGGGGACTGCCGCGGTAAAGCTATTGCATGCTATGCCTTCAAGCCACACCTCCGCCCGTCGGAGTGGGGAGCGTGAGGTTTTTTCGTTACGGAATTTCTGGATTCTGGAAGCTATGCAATAGCTTAAAAATATAACATCGTCTGTCCGCTATCGTCACCGCCACCGACAGAAAGCTCATCTCAGCGATTTCTGTCGGTGAAAGATTTTTCAAAATCGGTACAATAGTTTCGGAGTTTAATTTGTCCAAAAAATAGGTTTAAACGATTTTATTTGTTTTCATTTAGGACATCTAAGTAAATAATATGTAAAATGCAACAAAATTGTTTTGTTTGAGTTATTTCTGATTTTTTGGACATTTTGAAATAAATTCATATCTACATTTAAATTTGTCTATTTATCAGTTAAAATATTTTTTTACTCGACCCTACTCATTCTGTCAAGTCGGTTAAGTTGTTGTTTTCACTTGAATAAGTTTAAGGATTAAGTAACTTAAGCAGTGAGGAATGTGTAGAAAAAATGTAAGTTTAGCCTTTTTTGGTATTTGATTGTCATGTTTTTAACTCAATTTGATACTTGTGTGATGAAAAAAAATCAGATTTTTTCTAGTGAAGGTGATATTCGATTTCTGAGTCGTGGTCGATTTATTCTTTAAAATTGTATTAGGTACACTTAATCCTATAAAATTTTGCAAATTCATTAACAAGTTGATTTCCTCGATCCCTTTAAACGGCTGAACTAATTTTGATGAATTTTGCCAAATTAATAGATCTTCTATTTTCCAACATTAGAGTTATCGTCTATAATGTATAAAAATTAAAAATGTATGTATAGTACGTCATGTGCTACTACGAAACGGCTAAACCGATTTTGATTTTGATGAAATTTACCATACTGATAGACCACAAAAAAGCACCTGTGTTTTGGACAAAGGCCGCCAACACATCTGCGAGTCCCCTCCAGTTTTGCCCTCATGCTAAATAGATGAAATGAGATTAGTGTTTGAACCGGTTTCAACCCATATAAGTATAAGGGTTGCCAGCTCTGTAAAATTATAGTATTGAGAAAAATATTATCAGATTCGAAATTCACTGAGAGAAGAAAAAAAATCAGTCATGATCGTCATTTTTTTCAACTCATTTTATAGTATCAATTTTATTTGTCAAAATTAGCTATTTTCGTATTATATTTACTACATACCTATTTATTATTTATGACTTAAATACGTAAACCATTTTTAGGATTTTTTTGTCTGTACTTACGTCTAGGGTCTTAAAATAGGTCTTATAACTAGTTTTAAGTGATCCGGCAAATGTTTGATCTGTAAAAATAAGTTTAATGTATTCAACTTTTATTTTTATAATTTCTCCTTGTGACAGCCCTACTGCTGACCCCTAGCAATTAGTAAAGGGATCGGACCTCGGTAGAAAACACGGTTCTACGAATATACTAAGCGTGACGTTTATAAAAATCTATATAAAAAATCTGTTTCAGTTTTTTTTAAACAAATGATTGTTCGGATCTTCATTATTTTTTGTCACACATTACTTACTAGCGGTCCGCCCCGGCTTCGCCCGTGGTACCTAAACGTTTACGTTTTTTTCATAAGAACCATCCTCGTACTTCAAGGAATAGATTCCGCAGCGCACGCGATGACAGAATTTTTATTAAGGAATTTTTTACACCTTGGGTTACATTATTGCATTTTTGGTAAGGATCTCTAATTTTTTTGAAAATGCAATATAGCCTATGTTGCTCAGTGAAGATGCAGCTTTCTAATGGTGAAAGAATTGAATAGAAATGGTGAGTAGGCATACTTTGTAGATATTCTGCCTATTATTACTTATAAATAAATTAAAACTTAAATTAAAACCAATCAATGTAACAAATAAATATTGTTTATCTTATTAAAAAAATATGAATAAACTTATCAATTAAAACCAATCAATGTAACAAAAAAAATAGTTTGAGACGATTGACTCTAATTACTAGTGTTACAAAGGGTGTAGTAGCGATGGCCTCTCTAGTACGTAGTATATAGTAACTCAATGGTTAAAACTGAAAACCACGTTTTTATCATTTAATCAGTGACCTCTTTCAGACCCTAAAGTGCGTTGTTTGCGCTAAAAATCTAAAATCAACCCTCGACCGTCACTGGGTGAGGGGACTGACCAGTGCAGTAGAATGTGGGGACTATATACATTTAATCTATCTATACTAATATTATAAAGCTGAAGAGTTTGTTTGTTTGTTTGTTTGTTTGAACGCGCTAATCTCGGGAACTACTGGTCCGATTTGAAAAATTATTTCGGTGTTAGATAGCTCATTTATCGAGGAAGGCTATAGGCTATATATCATCACGCTACGACCAACAGGAGTGGAGCCACGGGGGTGAAACCGCGCGGATCAGCTAGTACTTAATAAAGCTGAAGAGTTTGTGTGTTTGTTTGAACGCGCTAATCTCGGGAACTACTGGTCCGATTTGAAAAATTCTATCGGTGTTAGATAGCCCATTTATCGAGGAAGGTTATAGGCTATATATCATCACGCTACGACCAACAGGAGTGGCGCCACGGGGGTGAAACCGCGCGGAGCAGCTAGTTCTTTGATAAGATAAATCCAATTAAAGGTCCTTGTAAAATTCTTTCGGTGTTAAATAGCCCATTTATCGAGGAAGGCTATAGGCTATATATCATCTCGCTTAGAGCAACAGGAGCGGAACAATGCGGGTAAAACCGCGGAGCACAGCAAGTCGTAGATAACCGCACGATTAAAAATGTATGGTCATTATATCCATACTAATATTATAAATGCGAAAGTAACTCTGTCTGTCTGTCTGTCTGTTACTCAATCACGCCTAAACTACTGAACCAATTTTCATGAAATTTGGTATGGAGATATTTTGATACCCGAGAAAGGACATAGGCTACTTTTTATCCCGGTAAAATGACGGAATCCCGGAAATCCCACGGGAACGGGAACTATGCGGGTTTTTCTTTGACTGCGCGGGCGAAGCCGCGGCCGGTAAGCTAGTTTGCTATATTTTAAAGTTAGGAATGTAGTTTATATAAGTTTTGAAAGCAATTAAAGAAAAGAAAAAAAGAGTGTTTCAGTTTTTCAGAAACGTATATTAGATGTATTTTTTACACTTCATTACAATTGGACACAGAGGAAACCTTACAACAAACAAACTCTTCAGCTTTGTAATATTAGTATAGATTGCATCTCATGAATACACATATATATTATGTTGTAATTATGAATGAAATAATATAGGCTAATGCCGTCTTAACCCTATAACGGTTTAAAAACAGTGTTCTTCATGACAAAGTTTTTATTTATGGCTTATGTAAATGTAAATTACTTATACTTTACAACGAACAGACACTGGGTCTGTTAAATTATGCTAATAATATGAAATAACGTTTTAAATTTTACAAAGTCCTTAATACTTAATCCTACTAATATTATAAATGCGAAAGTTTGTGAGGATGTGTGTGTGTGTGTTTGTTACTCTTTCACGCAAATTCTACTGAACCGATTACAATGAAATTTAGCACACATATAGAGGGTAACTTGGATTAACACATAGGATAGGTTTTATCCCGGAAATCCCACGGGAACGGGAACTATGCGGGTTTTCCTTTGAAAACGCGGGCGAAGCCGCGGGCTCAAATCTAGTCTTTAATATTAAAAAGTGGAAAGATTTATTGTAACAAATAATCACGAAATCTCTTAGATAAAAAAATCGAGCACACGTGTCAGAAATTTGGCAAAATTCAAAGATACCAAAACCGTCGCCTTACTCCATGACGTGACGGTATTGCCATGACGCGACCTAGAAACTTTACTCTAAGCTCCTAAAGAAGTTTCACTTCATAAAATAACCCGTATCAAAGTACAACTTTATCAACGTAGATATTAATTTTGTTCGCACGTATGTATGTGTGTAGCCCCAGAACCAATAGACTTGGCCCCTCTACTGGAAAGAGCTTAAAGTATTTACTGAATACTTAACGGATTTAATTCCAACACTTGTCCTACTGCGTTCAATTTTAACCGTTTTCAAGGGGGATTTAAAAAATGTAGCATAATATAATAGAAATAGACCATCTCATCTTTTTGTATTACAAAATTTCATCCAAATTGGTGCTATGGTTTCGCAGTTAAAGCGTATCAGGCAGACAGACATTCACATTTATAATAGTCAAGGAAGGTTGTACATACTTAATTTTATAAGTTTTAGATACTAATGTTATAAAGCTGAAGAGGTTGTTTGTTTGAACGCGCTAATCTCAGGAACTACTGGTCCGATATGAAAAATTATTTCGGTGTTAGATAGCCAATTTATCGATGAAGACTATAGGCTATATTATATCATCACATTAAGACCAACAGGAGCGGAGAAATGCTGGTGAAACCGCGGAGCGCAGCTAGTCATAAATACGAAGACTATGCAATATGCATATCCAATAAAATTGAACCAAACAATGACAAAATTGAAAAAAAAAGCGCTCCAAATAAATTCAAAAGGGGTCTTTGAAATTCCCTTACAAATCGCTAAGGAATTCCCTTAAATGCAATTAACATAATACTCGAGTCCCGGAGGACGTCATTGTATGAGATTATTAAATTTATTAGAACGGGAGCAACGACCTCGCACCTTCGGCACATCTCCATACATTTATGGTGCCCTGGTACTTTAGTCTGTGTACTTTAAGATGAATGAATAAATTTGAATAAAAATGAATGAATGAATGAATAATGCTATGTTAACAATCTACTACTTACTTTATTTTAATAAATAAATAATAATAATAAACGCGAAAGTATACAGTAATTTTATATACATTTACACATCACTACATAGTATAAAACAAAGTCGCTTTCTCTGTCCCTATGTCCCTATTATATGCTTAGATCTTTAAAAATGCAACGGATTTTGATGCGTTTTTTAATAGATAGAGTGATTCAAGAGGAAGGTTTTAGTATATAATTTACTAGCTTTCCGCCGGCGCGGCGGCTTCGCCCGCATTTTCAAAGAAAAGCCTTCATAGTTCCCGTCCCCGTGGGAATTCCGGGATAAAACCTATTCTATGTGTTAATCCAAGTTACCTTCTTTAATATGTGTGCTAAATTTTATTGTAATCGGTTCAGTAGTATTTGCGTGAAAGAGTAACAAACACACACACATCCTCACAAACTTTCGCATTTATAATATTAGTAGGATAGGATAAGGAGAAAAAGCGGGCGAAACCGGGAGGGGAAAGCTAGTATAATATAAGTTTGAATTATGCTGGTGACTGTATCCCTGTTTAAATTAAAAAATCATAACAATTTAAAGTCATAATAAGCCATTGTCACATGTTTAATTCATTTATGAGTAATAATAATAATTTACGCTTTAAGGTACTTTCATTCTTAACAATATGAGTTAGGAAAGGATTTTAAAATACAGTAATTACAGAATGTACATTTTTAACACGCTTTTATAAGCTTCATCACTTCAGCTTCATCTGATGTTTGTAAGTAGCCGACTCTTTTACACACGATTTTGACACACTGTATACACGGTAACCTGTTAAAAACTCGAATTTCTATTACCCGAATCTTAAAACCCCGAAAACGGTTGTTAGAACTTTTAAAAGACAGATGTAATGAATGACAACTTTTTAAAATTCCTTTTTTAATTTCCCAGATGAATCAATTTCCAGATGCACCAAAACCAGATTTTATCGTACCCACTTACACCTGGCTACGCTTCTATTTAATGTTATAAAATATAGAGTACCTGTATATTTGTACAATAAATTGAAATGGTTGGCGGAAAATAATACAACCTACCAGACTAGACACGCATGTTCTTTGTTGGAAATTCCCCTACATAGAACATCTACATTTAGAGGCAGTTTTAGGTATCGAGCCTCAAAATGTTGGAACGACTTACCGCCGCCTATTCGTTCACAACAAAGCTTATCTTCTTTAAAAAAAAAATAAAGTCATATCTTCTCGATTTTCAAAAACGTCAACAAGAAAAAATTTAGCATCCCCAATAATGTTCCTATTTGTTTATTTATTATTTAAGTATTTATCCAATAATCTCGTTACTACTCTAAGCTAATGTGTAAATATTATTTATTTCCTAAGTATAAGTATATATTATAATTTATAATATTAAAATTAATTATAGTATTTTCAAGTATATATCATAATATTAAAATAGATAGTTATATATACATATTTTTATTTTTTATTTTTTAATAACATTATGCAGTTTTGAGCAACAAATACATCCACTGTCAGCAAGGCATTCTAAGGCAACCACTGAAAATCAGTGTATTGCACTGAGTGGCAGGCCTTTTGTGGCATACATAGATTTAAGTTAGATTTAAGTTTCTTGTTTTATTTTATTTGTATCTTTTATGTATCCATAATAAACATATTTCATTTCATTTCATTTCATTTCATTTTTAAAAAGTATTTTTTTGTTTGCCGTATTCTCATAATCCAGATATAGTTATACCAGATTCACAGAATACTTTTTTTTGTTTCCCATTTACTATCGCCTGAAAAGAAACATTGCCAGTAAGTAAATTTATTGTTTTACTTGTCCATTACAGACAGGTTTAAGTGTCAAATTCGACTCAGTAGGTTAGGTTAGGTTTGAACTGCGACCCCCTGGAAGGATTTCGTTTTTCTGGATATCGTTTATTTGGATTTCAAAAATCTGGACATTGTTTGTCTGGATATCAATTAACTGTATTTCAAAGATTTGTGTTTTAAAAATCTGGCTTTCGTGCATATGGATTACGGTCATCTGGATTTTGTGCATTTAGATTTCGTGTGTCTGGAACTCATTCGTCTGGATTGTAACACGAATGAAGAAATGGGCAAATGAAATTCCGAGTTGCGATTATATGGCAAACAAAACTTCGAAATTTTAAAATTCGGGGTTATGAAAAAATGTCCACACGTTTTCGGGATTATGATATTCGGAATATTAAAATTCGAGATTAAGATAGGTAACCATTTATATAAATGTATATAGTCTATAGCCTTCCTCGATAAATGGGCTATCTAACACTGAAAGAATTTTTCAATTCGCATCTCTAGTTCCTGAGATTAACGCGTTCAAACAAACAAACTCTTCAGCTTTATAATATTAGTAAAGATGAAGATTAGTTACTGTTTCAAAAACATCGAAAACCCATAACCCATTTTTTGCAGTCGGTATACATCTTCCCTTTTAAGTGGTTATAAAAATGATCCTAAAATTTAAGAGGGTCAAAGATGAACCACAACTATTGCAAAAAAAGGTCATCTGCTATCTCTATCTCTCATATAGAGTTAGAGAGGGATGAACGAAATGTCAGTTTTTTATATCTTGACCGATGAACAAATTTAAGATTAATTTTGAGATAGCGAGAGAAGTCGCTGGCGAAAGTTGTTAAATAGTGAGTTAATTTAAGAAAGAAAATTATATTGTTGACGTTGGTGGTGATGTTCATATAATATGTATAGAAAACCTAACTATAATTTATATTATAAATGCGGAAGTAACTGTGTCTGTTTGCCCGTCTTTTTTTCAGTCCTCAACCACTGTTCCGATTCGGATGAAATTTGTTACAGAGATAGCTGGAGACATCTGAGAAAGGACATAGCATAAACGGAAATCCTTTGCGTGTTTTTCTTTGCCTATGCAGGGAAAGCCGTGGGCAAAGCTAGTATTTTATAAAACCTTTGAGAAAGCAAAACAAAATGTATTGTAATATTTTTAATGAATAAGTGATGGTGATGATATAAAAAATATTAAATAAGTTATTATAACGAAATTTTACATTCTGATTACATTTTAAGTTAACAGAATATCATGTTAGGTACATTGTTTAAGTTACAACTTGACTCAACTTTCGAAACTTTAAAGTTACAACGAGTTTTAAACCGTTCAACGGTTTATTGCCTTCTTTGTTTTAACTTCTAATACAAAGGACTTAAAAGTTGATATTTTAATTTTATTTATCTGTATTCACATTTTACACAAATAAAAAGGCATTTTTATAAATAAGATTTAAATTAATAACTTGTAAGCTATCTGTCAAATCTCATCAAAATCGATACAGCCGTTTTAGAGCTCAGTCGATAAAGATAGACGCACATAAGCCAAAATATGTCGAAAGTCTCATCAAATTCGATACATCCGTTTCAGAACTTAGTCCAAAAAGACTGACACATAAAAATATAGGTACCTAGCTAATTTAAATTCGACTGTTACTCGATCACGCAAAAACAGCTGAATCGAAAATGATGAATTATAAAATAGTCTATAGTTTATAACAACATAAGACGACATACAAAAATACATAGGTAGTAATCATTTTCCAAATCGGCTAAATTCATTGATAAAAATAATATTTAAGCGCCATATAAATTTAACAACGGAAAGTGATGTGCCCGTATCGATAAATCACTTGTCGAGTGACGTACTAGTGTTGAGACGTTTATCGATACCGTTAGCTTGTCGACGGTCGCGGGTTCGATCCTCGCTGAGGTAAGCTTTGTTGATATTTTAATACAACTGTTTTATTTCGGATTGACAAGTTTAGATGCGGTTTTATGTTTGTGGTAGGTATAAATAATGGAAATTTAAGTGTGCGTTGTGTCGTTAATGTTTATTGTGTGTTTTTATGGTAGTAATATTGAAACATAAAATAAAAATATAATAAGCAATGTATAACGTTTACAGTAAATCCATGAAACTGGTGGACAAATTTTGATAAAACTTTCGCAAGCAGATAGGTATTTTATAGTATAAAGAGTTTTCCAGGCTACTTATATTTACGATTCTTTAGAAAAATACTCATAAATTTTAACAATTTTTGACAGTTTTTAAATCCACACAAAAATAAACTTAACCTATATTATGTAAAACTAGCTTTCCGCCCGCGGCTTCGCCCGCGTTTGTCAAAAAAACCTGCATATTTCCCGTTCCCGTGGGATTTCCGGGATAAAACCTATCCTATGTGTTAATCCAAGTTACCCTCTATATGTGTGCTAAATTTCATTGTAATCGTTTCAGTAGTATTTTCGTGAAAGAGTAACAAACACACACACATCCTCACAAACTTTCGCATTTATAATATTAGTAGGATATATTATTATGCAGTACTGCATCGCTTGGTATGAATGCGTTCATTCGTTATTTAGGTCGACTTATTCGTAACTATTGCTTATTTATGAGGTCCTGGTACTAACCCCTCCCTCCCCCCTCTTGTACTTAAAGTAACTTAAAAAAAAATACCTTGTGTACCGAGCACACGTGTCAGAAGTGAAACTTCTTTGGCAAGATTCAATGATACCAAAATCGTTGCCACTCCATGACGTGACGGTATTGCCATAACCTTGAAATTTTACTCTCAACGTGCTTAAAGAAGTTTCACATCAAAAACTAAAAACGCTTTTAATTTGATAAATTATTGTATTTTTATTTAAGAACTAGCTTATCGCCCGCGGCTTCGCCCGCTTTGTCTAAAACCTAATAAATTATATACTAAAACCTTCCTCTTGAATCACTCGTTCTATTAAAAAAAAAGACGGGTTGCACTCCGGGAGTGCCGGCAGAAGTGAAAACTTGATTATTAACGTTCAGCATGTTTGATATTTTGGAATGGTATCCGTCTTACGCATGGAATATAAGGGCTAAAAAAAAAAAAAAATCCGTCTTACGCTTTTTCGATCAGGCCACGTGTCC
>CAJQZM010041575.1:0-21205 GCA_907164665.1 Colias nastes | reverse complement strand
TATTCAATGCTTTTTGTTGTAGATACATATAAACATAACAAATATTTTGTTTTTTTCAAACAAGAAGCTATCCCACTTCCAAGCAGGTGGAAATATCAGAGCGCACTTATCTATCTAAAATTACACGGAGTTCTGCATGTACGTAACACTGAATTGCATTGGAAGTGTCTTAGCAATTCGTTCCCTATATTTATAAAAACCTAATAGGATTCACCTATATTTGCATCACACAATACACGGTGGCGTACAACCCGCTGATCCAATAGAATTCCCGAGTCATGTTTGACGAAAGCTCGTGTAAAGCACGAATGTCGCGTGCACAATAGCCCAGCGCTCCGCCCTCGCGATCTCTATCAAATATGTTGCCGCCATTACTTGCATAAGATGTTTACTTCACATACTCGAATAAAATTTTATTGCCTGTCACCGATAACGCTGTAGATATTGTTTATACGCCGATTGCCCGGGGAGAGCATGCTACATCCGATCGACTTTGTTTTTTGTTTGGCTATCGATTGAACTTAGAGAATACATGTACGTCTACTTTTTATTTGAATGATATTATTATACTGTATATCTTGTAAGTTTTTTTATATGTTTTCTTCCTAATTAAGTAAAAACATCTTGTTGTATAGTGGTAGAGCTTGAGTAGATAGATATTACTTTGACTGACACGAAAATATACATTTGCTCTAGTCAACTATTCTAACTGCTAATGCACAGGCAACTTTATACAACTAAAACAACAATATGTACTTTAATTTTCTGGTTTAAGTAGATTTTATCATTAAAACACAACACAGAACAATAATATTTTTTCAAGTCGTGCTCGAAGCAGTTTTCAATAAATAATTCATGTATTCAGTGTCGGTTGATTCAAGTATCGACAGTTGTAGAAGAATCTGTCTCTGCACAGAGCCACTTATAATGCCACGTTTCCGAAGCTCTTTGTGCACTTGTCTTTTGAAATATCTCTTCACGGAAGCTAGATGTAACCTATCGATTGTGGAGGACATGTCGGCCTTCAGCAAATCTTATGTGCAATCTTTTATTGGTCTGCAGGAAAGCAGTACGATCTAATATGTATTTATTGTAAGGATTTTATAGCGGTACTTCTTGAAAACGCCTATTTATTATACTTGGATGGTATCCGTAAAACATTTGCACCCTATGATGATATTTTAAGTCACGTTTATCTGACAGTAAAAATCTTTTTGATACTTGAATCGAAGAAAATATTTTCATAAATAGCATTGCAAGAGATAAACATGTCTACTTATAAACTATCCTGCTAAAGAAAAACATACTATTTTTGCGGCGGTAGTATAATTATATGGAGTTTTCAATGGATATTCATGATCGATCGCTCGAAAAATCTATGATTGATTCGCGGTGTTATTATTCGATCCTTCTAAGAGTTGCCGGCGTTTTTCGCGATACCAGTCTCCTTCGCCCCTTCGGCTATGATTGATTACCTCCGTAAACTTCATATGTTTGGAGAGATAATTTTGTATTTCAGCCGTAAACAGATTACACTTAAAAAGAATCATCACTCTTCAGTGCCCTGTTGCCGTTTGCTTTTGAGCGGTGTGATGTAGCAGTTTTCTTAAGCGAATTATGTTTTGGGTTTGGAGTTATGAGAAATGTAGCTGATATCTTAATCATTTTATTTTTTGTATAACCACTGGTGTATGAAAGATTTTTTAGCATTGTATTTTGTTGTATAACGGTAGTATAAAAGGCGTATGCTTAAGTGTATATATAAACATAATTTCCCAAGTATTGTTAATTAAACCCTATTATCATATTTTAACATTGTTTATTTCAGCTTTCTCGCAATATAAAGTTTCAATTTATTACAATAGCTACAATATAGCTATTATGATTTAAAGATAAACGGCCTACTTCGCATTACAAATGCCCAACATAGAATACTTCGTTCATTACTGATTTAATAGTAGCCAATGATGTCGTGGCAAATAAGTTGCAGTGTTTTGAAATTTATTAGTCGTTATTACCACTACTAAGTTAACGATACAATAAGATATCGATATCAAGTAATTCATTACGATACAGCTTGGGCCTGAATGATCTTGTTCACGCGAGAAATGAAAGTCGATCACAGTTAATGTTGCATTTTGAATTAGTGATATGAGTTTTGGTTGAAATGTGCAGAACATAATGTTTGTTTGCTGATGAATGTTGGTTTAGTTGCTGAAAATTGAATGCTTGAATTCAGATTAAAGCTGCGTACATATAAATATTGCTGTATGCACTAATTGAACGTGTTTATCGTTTAAAACGAGTCTCGATTGGATATCCCACAAATGGTTAATTATTACTAATGACTTTTCGATTTATTTGAATGGTAAATACTTTTTAATTTAGGTTTTAAAGCTTTGTCAATACGTACGACGTATTATTCCAAACATTTTCATTGGTCACAAAGTGTTTGAATTACATTCATATAATTTGTAGGAACTAAACTTTAACATAAACATCTATTCAATAGTTTGCATGTCTCCATTGTAAGCTGGTGTCACTCGAACGCAGAGGTGCGCGTGCGCAAATCAATTTGCTGCGGACGGCGATACCGTCGATAGTCAATCGTACAACCTTCCGACTGTCTCGTGACTCTGAGCTACTAACAGCTATAAATTACCAATTGCGATTTCTAAAGGATTACGAAATATTTATTAGCACTGCAGTTTAAACAAAGGGAATGTAGAGTTTTAAAGTGTGAATTAATTTGTGGGAGACCGAGCGGGGATACTGCATATATAGTTATATTTCGCAGATATAATTATTTGTAGGTCCAGAAAATCTGTACAATATGTTCGATTAAGTAAAAGAAAATTAATTCATTTACCTATCAATGGGTACAGTGTCGATATCAATGTATCAAATTTGACAAAATCGAGAAAAGTATTAACATTTTAAGGAATTAAATACGATAATCTTATAACATTACTAAATATCGCTTTCATACAATATACTCGTTATATTGACAGACAGCTGATTAAAAACGCCCGCCGTAATAGAATGCAACGTAATGACTTCCCACGAGTGCGCCGGCGCAACCGAAACTAGATCACTCAGACCTCAGTGACACATGGCTGGCACTTGGACGGTAATGTTGGCAATTTTACTACCAACCGCTAGAACCGCTATTCCACATCACGATCAGGTGCTGGTGGCTCGTGCAGACGAATGCGTTAGAATGTGTTAAAGTATGATCATGTGGAGTTCTGTTAATATTGAACGCGATTTTCTGTACTAATTTTTCTAAACACGTGCTCTATGTAGTTATAGGTACTTAATGCTAGGTACATCAGGCTTGATAATCCAATTTGTTCCTTTAGAATATGAATATCTACTGAGGCAATGCGGAGTATATTTTTGTCTTTTGTCTATGCTGCGATACGTGACATAATATGATTTTATCGTTTTAATAGGAATAAATCCTATAAAATTTAATTAGTTTTGACTAAAAGTATTTTTATTAGATATTACTTATTAGATTTTTACGCCTTGTAGTCTCTTAAACACCGTAACTGTATAATAATCGTGTTACGAAATGATATCTGGCTTCCGATAAACAAGGTAATGAATTTGGAAATGTAACTATTATATGTTAATACTCGAAAGTAAGCGTATAAAGCCGATTGTTACGTCTAAGTCGCATTATGCACAGGACTTAGTACTATCTTATGGCCGGCCTTAGCGGGCGAATAACGAGGACAGATCAAATCGAATAGACAATTAAATCTCACACTTTACGAGCGCTTGTGTAGGGCTTTATGAACGAAGTAGAGAGATTGCCCTTTAACAACGTTCAGGCTTATTGTGTTAATAGATGTGCTTGCAGTGATTCCACCTGCTGTATAGATGATTTTAAAAACTCACTAATATTACTCCTATTTATGATATGATGGCATTTATAGGAAAGCATTAAAAAGTCCTATTAAATAGGCATAGTGTAACGTTATATGTTCAACACTAATAAATGCGTGCAGTAAGGCTCGATGTTACATATTTACAACTAGCGGTCCGCCCCGGCTTCGCCCGTGGTACCTACATGTTTAAACTATCCTATCTCTCAAGTTGGATCGAACTGCACATGGTGTGCGAATTTTATTATAATCGGTTAAGTGGTTTAGGAGTCCATTGAGGACAAACATTGTGACACGAGATTTATATATATATTAAGATATAAATAAAGGCATGCAGAGTTGTATCGAAATAAAAATTTCAATAATTTTTACAACTATAGGTGATCTTTCGTGTTCTACTTAATAAGTATCAGATATTCAAAAAATGTATGTATTCATTCACTATATTTAGCCAGTGAATCACGCGGTCGCAGTTATGTTAGTGGCCCCTGGCGGTTTCGTAATATAAGTGCTTGCGTGAGAGCCTTCGTCGTCGCCCTGTCGTACCGCCTGAAGCTCTGCTTGCACCACCGAGGGTGTGGCTGGTGTCGTAGTCTGTCTTCTGTGTGCTGAAAGTGAATTTAGTAAGCCAGTTTGGTTAATTCATTTCGCATTGTGGCACTTAAGAGTTAATATAAAAATAAGATTCTCTATAGATCCATCCTCCTTTTCTTAAAGTATCGAATGGTTTATATTAATTTCATTTTAAATTAGTATTTTATACAAGTTTAAAACTTCTTTTTATTTGAGCGTGTGAGCGTCGCGGTTTATCTCACATTAAATATGTATTTCCTCAAAATCTAGCGACACGCAAATCTATTTTTAATAATACGTATAGTTTTCCCCTAAAGTCGAGTTTCGCTACAAATTGCGATATGATTGGCCAGTGTTGCCGTCTGATGGACATAATTGGCCCATTATGCGATTCTACTGAGTCAGTCGCAGTTAGAAATAACCAAGTTGTAATTTAGGTCGAACCGTGACTCGATTTGCATGTAGGGCGACCGAGCCGAGTTCACAAACAGAACTGTTTTATATGTCTATTCTGCTTTTACGTAAACTCTGCCACGGACGGAACTAGATTTTCCACTCATTTAACGTCAAGAATGTTACCTATCCATAGAGCTTTCTATTTTCATTATTCTCATTTCGAATTCACCTAGCCAAAGAGTCACGTTATTGCTGATGTGTTTATTCAAGCTATAAGCCCGTCACATAATGCAGCTCCTAGGGATTATATTAGCGGGGATCCTTGCAAAAGCAATTTAAATTGCAAAGGTGATGTCTGTGACGCTTCTATTACTGTCGGTGACTAAGCGTTGCGTAAAGCCTCTTGCTCAGACGGTGCGGAGTGATTTTACACGTCAAAATATTCGATTGACAGCGATACATTAGAAACTATCGATCGACGGAACACCGTCAATGTTCCCGGCTTCAAAATCTAATTTTTCACTGTCAGCAGTGGAGACTAAACATCCACGTCATCGTTTCGACTGATGACTGTCGAAAAATGTTAATGCAATTTACGTTTGCGAGGGTGCCGTAAAATATTACCTTTTTTACGGATCATTCGCGTCTATAAATATCTGGATAGATAGCATGTTTGTTTTTGAATCAATCCAGCCGTCGGTTCGGTCCCCATCAATCTACGTCGCAATCGAGTTAATGAAGTTTTCACGTTCTCTTGTTTCGCATATAACACGAACAGGATCTGTAAATCACAGAAAAGTGATTCGAACCGGCAAATATTGGCTTAAAGTTGAAAGGAGTAAGTCGTGCATTCAGTTGATCTGTTTTGTTCTGGTGTCAGTCATGACATAGGCATCTGTTTACTAGTTTGTTGGCTTGGTGGCGCAGCGATGTTGCGATAAAGCTGGATATAATCGGGTTAGGCACGCTGTCGCTCACCGGCCTAACTACTAATTGCCACGGCTATGTGCTTTGTGGACCGTTATATTGGGCGCTAAAATATTGCTTGTTAAATGCCTTTAAATATATCATGCAATCGATAGATTGACGCTGAGATAACATAATTTTCTGAGTCAAGTTAAGCAATCGACGAGGTAGATTCTAATCGATTTTTAGTCATCAAATGCTATGAATATAATTGCTTTTCAGTATGTACTTCTATGATAGATGTAAAATGTAAAACAAACTAATTATACTGTTTTGAAAACGTAGAAAACCAAAGGCGTAATTTATAAGACAGTTAATATTTATATGTATTACGTTTGCTCTAGTTTTGTTGATTTTGAAACACTGTTTCGATGTCGATGTCGATTTACGTCTCAATTCCTTTAAATTTAAGGTAACATTACAAAAGCCCATTAAATGTTGAATTTCATTAATATTACGACTGCTAGTATTGTTGACAGGTATATTGTATTGAAAACCATACTCTAGGACATCTAAATTGGTTGTTGCAACATACTTCAGGATAAATTCTTGAGAAGTAAAGACACGGCCGCTGTCTCACGCGCATAAACCCATGTTGAAAACGAAATTGAATTTGATTTTGCATGACATTTACTCGAACTTACTTCGTCACGTTGTACTTCCTTCTCGCTCTCTCATAGATCAAATGACTAGAAGATATTCTATGCTGAAAAAGGATGTCATTATTATTGATGACGGCTAGATTATCTAATGTATACTTGCTCTATGTATCTAGTGTATACTTTGATGAATTTGTATCCTTTATAACAAGTTATTCCGGCAGTACGTTTAATTAGTCGAATCGTAATAAAAAACCACAACTCCACAAACGAGAATACCGTTTTGTATTATGATATCTCTGTATATTTATTGTGATGCACTCATCGATTCACCGATCCTCTCATAAACCATTAATAAATGAATACGTTATGCTCATTATCGCTCTACACGGTGGAGTAGCTTTCCTTTTTATTATCGGTACAATAAACGCGGAATGTACGATCAGATATATTAATGCGGTCTCCATTAAACGATTAAGCGCAGTTCTCTCATCTGCATGCGAGGCAGTGGTTGTCTTTAAAGTGCAACCGAATGGATAAATTCGGATTTGTAGTTGCGCTGCCGTACCGAATACGTTCCAAACTGCAGCACTTGCATACGAAGCTTAGATGTTATTGTGCTGCCCCAGTTTCATTTCGCTACTTGAATTTTGTTCTAATTGCTTCAAAATCTTATGTATAGGGGTGTATGTTGCTTGTTCCAATAATCATAATGGAAGGCGAGAATTATTTAATATTAGTAACAAGGAAATGTGATATGTTTTGATATAAACTTTAATTGTATGTACTAATACTTTATTTATAAATAATACTTGTAGCGCAATCTAGAGATAATAAAGAGCTTTTACGCTGAATCACAAAGTAGTAATCAAAATGATTAGAAAGCGAGTGAGATAGAGCGGGGGACACACGTGACACGAGCACAGCACGTATCTCAGTTGCGGAATGAGCCCTGGAGGCATGGGACCGCGATTGCGGTGCAACTGATTAGAGCACATAATCAGGTCTGTAGTTCGGTGGAGCCTGCTCTCTGAATTTACGATGTGCCTGACGGCGGCTTATCGCGAACCAATGATCTGCCCGAAGCGCACGGCCCGCTCGGCACACATATTTTATTTTATTCGCGCTACTGTGATGTAATGAGCTGATAAATGGGAGAAAACCACCAATTAGTGTCGATGAATTTATTGTTTCTACTTAAAAACGTAGGAGGGCCATGTAGGTGCTTAATCTTGAATTGCATTTTAAATTTGCTGCCTCGGGATTTAAATCGACAATTAGATGATTGCAATTATACGGAATGACAATTAAGTTCTCGTGACTGTATCTAGATGGAGTTTAATGCACCTCCTTTTTCTTTCTCTTTGACTCTCTTAATGCACTTTTGGTACTGTGCTTTTAGAGGCAATTTCGTGTTTATATAATATTGTAAGTGTTATGTAAAGAGCCGGTACAGTCTAGTCAACCCAAATATGTGTTGTAACAATGCTCAATAAGCATTTAGTACGTAATAAGCAGTGCTCTAGTTAAATTCTGTGGACAATACATGGCGGTCGTTCACCCGTAGTTGAAGTAAATCAAATTAGGACATGATTCCGCTGGAATATTTGTGGAATATAACATTTCAGTTTTGTTCTCATTTCTGTAATTTATGATATGCATTGTATATTGTACTTAAATAGTTTTATGTAATAATTAATAAGGGATTAGAACTTACAGCATTAAATACATTACAGCATTCATATCTGAAATTATTGTTGCATTAATTAATTTTATAATGTTGAAAATGTATTACTGCGCTAATGTAATAAGATAGAAATAATGCTTTCAAAAATTTCATAAAGTAAAGAAATAAACGACAAACTCTTATCTTATTATATTAATTATACCCTTACAATTGTCTTTTAATGTTATTTTATAAATAGCATTAAAAGGCAATTCAGTAGGTCGAATTAAAAAGGGTAAATGACACGAGTCGGGTCAGCAGTCAGCAGTCACGGGAGGCGACTGTTGATTTATCTCGCTTCATTACATGCCTGTTTCGGGGATCGCTCCTGCTCTATATTGAACGTTTATTGCCTGTACTGGCGATGAGAAAAGTCAATGCGACGTGCTAGTGTGGGGCGTTTCGTGTGGTTGTGTTATAATGTGTAGGGTAGTTGTTATGGAGGTGGTCTATGGAATAGATTAGTAGAATCTTTATGTTTTACATAATGGTAAAAATTTATATGCACAGTATTGCTAGTTTGGTTGAGTATAAGTGGTATAATTGTTATTTTTAATGAAAGTGCGATTATCTCCTAATTAAATAACCTAACAATGTAATTATTTTTCCACGTAGAACATTATTTTTCCATAAAGAGTGAACATTGTAAAAATCCGAGGCACCTACAAAAAATAAGTACTTAACTTATAGATAAGATGAACACATTTATATAAATTTTATAAATTACTTTTTATTCACACAAAATTACAGCCTCAAAATGAATACGTATTTTCGGTTTAATAATACCGCTCGGATTAATGAATTCTTGAAAAAGCTTAATATAGCCGCAGTACGAAGTTTCAAGATTAACTCTTTGTCCACGTCACGCAACCGCGTACCGCACTGATCGCAATCGTATGTAATTAAATATGTTCTGTGCCCTTTAATATACCAATTTATTTGCTTGTCGCTGCGACTTTTTTTCATTAAATACTCACGGAAAGCTTTAAAGTGCAAGAAATGCCGTAATTGATGTTAGCCCACTTGTTTCAGTTTTTTTATTGCTCTTTCGCAAATGAGCGGGTTCAGATCAAAATCTGGATATTTTATTAAAATGTGAATGTTCATTCACTCATTCTATTGAAAAGTGTGCATATTGTATAATTTTAGGGGAGTTAGATGCGAATATAGGATATTGAAAATAGGCATCTGAAGTTACACAAGTAGATAAGACTTATTTTATTCTAATTACTGATCGATAAATTAATATTGTAGCAAAAATCCTTACCGAATCATTTCTGTAGATTTTAGTTTCAAAGTTGCTGATACAAAAGATTTCAACGGAATAATTCAGTAAATATTTTATGTATTTCAGCTGTCACATTAAGATAATCTAATAGCATATTATTACCGACAGTACGATAGTGTCGCAATTGTGCCATTTCTACTCTGTATTTAATTTGTTAGTATATTAAGTTGTTGGCCTAAAATAACTTTACATTTTCATTAACGAATAGAATAATTATAATTACCACCAAAATGAAAATACTAATGTATAAAATTGAATTCTAGTAATAAAATACGTATTTATATATTGTACATATGGAATCAATAATCTTAATTAAAATGTTATCAAATAAAAATCTTAAGAACCATCAGTTTAAAAAATATCTCAAAAGGATTATATTGTTCGCATGAATTTTGCCTACCAATCCAGCTTTAGCTTTAATTTTTCATAAATATACAGAGAAAAGGCAATTCACAAAATCAGTTATGTCAGTTCAATTACTTTTCCACTTGAAATATGTATATTTTATCTCAGAATCTAGATTGTTCCTAGCCGATAACGAACCGTGGGCGAACGTTTAACTTCACTTCTTTATGTATTCAAAAATAGCAATAAATATTATATCCTATTCATTTTTACTTTCAATATTTGATAGAAAACAGCACTACCAGTTTTTAATCAAAATAATAATTGATAAAATTTATGTATTGATGGACAAAAAAATCGTAGCTCGTTTACAAACCAGCCAAGAAATTATTAAAATGTCTACAGAACTATAAATTATAGCTTCCTTATCTATTTGTGTTGATAATTTTATACCATTCATAACCAGTTTAGTAATAATATTGAATTCTTGTTATATATTTTTGTTTAATATAAAATATGGTTTTGACGCTCGTGTATTTGCAAAAATGCAGACTTGATTTTTTAATTAATGTTTTTATGCATTATCTGACATGCGTCGCACTCATGTTGAAAATAATAAATTTTGTCTTTTTTTTTTAAAGAAAACGAGTGTCGTTTCATTCTTTAATGTTAAAAAATAATGCATTTTTCATCTGAATTTAACTATCCATTTATTATACCTATTTATTAGGATCTTATTTGTTACTACCCTTATTAATAAGTTAACATGAAATGCATTTAATTAATATCAACTTTAATAATAACGATTGTTATCAATATCTCCTATGTCGTTATTAAATAATAAAAATTGCGCGTACGTACAAACGATTTCCGTTTGTAAAAGCACATTAAACAGTAGTGTCGG
Source organism: Colias nastes (assembly GCA_907164665.1). Classification (NCBI taxonomy): domain Eukaryota; kingdom Metazoa; phylum Arthropoda; class Insecta; order Lepidoptera; family Pieridae; genus Colias; species Colias nastes. The sequence goes on along the minus strand of CAJQZM010041575.1, from coordinate 10,515 downwards.
TGGCGGATTGCGTCGCCGTCGGTTAGCAATTATTCACGGCATATTACTTAGTCCCTTTATCTGCGGCGAGATAACAGCTTAGATAAAACGGCTAGTCCCATTTGCTGCCTGTGACAAGGTGTAATCTGCGAAACGTATTCTTGTTCAAGGTCCCTGATATACTGCGAGCTTTGTGTTGTCTTTATGTTTCGTTTTCTGTTCATGAATGTACCTTGTATATTCAATAAACACATATGTATGGATGTTATTTGTAAGAATTAATACGGTATTATGTACCAGTTTGTTAGGTATGTCGAGTGTGCTGTTTGTTTAGCAATTTATTGTGATAAATGAGGATTCTAGTGGTATTGAATGTTGGCCAAGGAAGAAGTTGACAAAGCTATAGTTTGATATCTGAACATTTGTTGCAGTTGTCAAAGTGCAGCTTAAAACTTGGCAGTGGTCACGGAGAAACTGTATTTCTGTTAAGAATTGTTATCAATTTATTTGTATTATCTTATCTTAAAAACTGTCCTGTACGGTTTAATCAAATTAAAGGCTATAATATCAATATAGCTCCTTTATTTTATGAGCAAAGGAGCAAATTTGAAATGCTTTGAATACCTTACCAGTTAGCCCGCAACTTGCGTACATTTTTAAGACGAAGTGGTAAGTTAAGAAGCGTAAAATATGGCGACAGAGGTGTCTTTGAAACAGTTTTTTGGTATCAAACTCTTAATTCTATGGAATGATATTCCTACCATCGTAAAGATGAAGATATGCCTTGTATTGTCATACACGTGGAAACACGATTAGAGTAATTTGCCTCGATAGAAAAAAATCCTGAAAATCGTTAAAAATCGTGAATTTGTTACAATTTTACAATTTTACGGCGATTGTAAGGGAAGAACAAGTATAAAATCTATATTTTCATAAACTGTACGTCAAATCCCATATGGTAGTACAGAGGGTTTTTCTAAAATAGAAGCTTTTTTTTTATTATTAAGTAAAACATACAGCGCTCGCGCCTACGATGCACAAGTAGCTGTCTCAGACGGCCACGAGCCCTCGTCGCGAGTAGACACGTACTGCATCGTCGCGCTCGCCACTCTGTGCGTGTATATGTATATCAATCACGCCGAAAAAGTGCAAAAATAAAAATAGGAGAAAACATTTTTATTAGGGTACCTCCCCTACACGTAAAGAGGGGAGTGATTTTTTTTTTAATTTTTACCCTAACGTGTGATGTATTGTTGGATAGGTATCAAAAAATTAATAGGGGTTTGCTAAGATCATTTTTTGATAATATCAATATTTTCGGAAATAATCGCGCCGAAAGGAAAAAACAAAGCGTCCCCCCCCCCCTCTAACTTTTGAACCAAAATCTGAAAAAAATCTCATAAGTAGGACTTTATGTAAACTTTCTAGGAAAATTATTTTGAACTAGATTGGTTGAACAGTTTTTGAAAAATTTCAGGTTTTAGGTTTTTTCTCGAAGGTTAGTTTTTTTCCACAAATACGATCTGTCGGTCATCTCTGTGGTAGGGACACTTATTGTTACAGGCTAGAAACTACGGAACCCTACACTGAGCGTGGCCCGACACGCTCTTGGCCGGTTTTTTATTATCTTTTCATAATCTTGGTAGAAAGTAAAAATATCTGAAAAATAAATTTCGTCTTTTTAGTTTTTTACTTTTTGAGATATTCATAGACAAAATGCGCCTGAAGTTTTTCATATACTTTGCTAGCTGCAGCTCGCGGCTTCCCCCGCGTGGATGTCTGACATCGCAATATCATAACAGAGTTTTACAACAAAGACGCTTCCCGAAGAGGATTGCTAATAAGGGTCACTGTACACTTGACCAAGTATCGGTATCACCTCGTATCGATTACTATCGATACAATTTATTGTTTTCTTAGTACCTATGAATATGAATGCTAATAAGGGTCACCGTACACCGGGTGTCGGCATTGACTTCTATCGGTATAATTATTATTGGGAACGATAATAAGGGTACCTAACCTGAATATTTTTTTAGTGTGATTTGAATACATATTTGGAGGTTACTTACATTTGATAGATTAAAATAATATAGAAGACTTACTATTTTACAGATTACGAGCATTGGTTGGACAAACAAATATAACAGAACTAGATTTCCGCCCGCGGCTTCGCCCGCGTTTGCAAAGGAAAACCCGCATAGTTCCCGTTCCCGTGGGATTTCCGGGATAAAAACTATCCTATGTGTTAATCCAAGTTACCCTCTATATGTGTGCTAAATTTCATTGTAATCGGTTCAGTAGTTTTTACGTGAAAGAGTAACAAACATCCATACATCCATACATCCATACAAACTTTCGCATTTATAATATTAGTAGGATTGCGTTCAGTGAGTCCTGTTCAAGTGCCATCTACGTCTAGTGTAAATTTATCAGCGTAAGGAATTCATTTATCAAATCATAAGGGAGTAACTAATTATTATGACCAACGTGCTTTTTAAAGATATAATAGTACAGGTAAATTAGCTTGGAGAAATTTTTGCATATGTAGTGGTGTGTATATTACTCAGATCTTAGAGCGCGTTTCCACTATATCGTTCTGGCCTATACAAAAATGTTTCGATATCCTAACATTACTATTTAATTTTATACTTATTCCTAGCAACACTTTTGTTTTCAATAAAAACAACTTTTAATTTGAAAGAAAATGGTTTTGACTTTATAAAAAAATATATCATTCAATTTCACGTCCTTGAGCAAACGACAAGGCGACTACCGTGAAACAATAAAATATCGTGTCCATTATAATTTGTTTCATAATTAATATTTGACCATAATAATTACGAAATAAAACAAATAAATAAATCGTCACTTGATAGTGGAAAGTGGAAACACGCACAAAACCAGAATAAACCAGTTTACGCTGTCCGCAGGTGCCAAATGCAGTTGTTTGGTACCGTTAGAACATAAAGCACACATTTCATTCAAAAATTATAATTATTATGTACGTAGTTTAATTGATAAAGGAGAATGACCACGGGTGGTATCGGTAAAAAAAGGAGAATGACCACGGGTGGTATCGATAAAATTTGAGTTGTGCCACGTATTCGTGATATTGTTAATTCCTATTTGTATTTATAATGATCATATGTATCACTATTAAGTCTTAATTATACCGGATAAATTGAAATAATATTAAAAGTTTGTGTTTTGAAACATGTATGACCACGTATGGAATCGGTAAAATACTAATTGTGTCACGTGTTCGTGATATTGTTAATTCCTATTTGTATTTATAATGATCATATTTATCACTATTAAGTCGTAATTATACCAAATAAATAGAAATAAAAGTAAAAGTTTTTGTTTTGACACATATATCTATCTCTCTTGCAAGCGTCCTGCGTCATATGTCATAGTTTCTATTTGAAATGAATCTTGAATGAATGTGTTCGACGCTAAGGTTCGACGCAATGTTCGACGTAATTTATTTTGAAATAGGTAATGTTTATTACGATTTACTTTTCACATTTGTCTTGTAAATTAAAATATTACCTATACGTAATAAATGTAAAACTTAACGTTCATCGTTAGTTTAAACTCGATAAAGTATTTTTTTGAAGTGTTGAATAAAACTATTGTTTTATTTTTATTGTCGCGAACTGCGGCTTATTTATATAAAAACTTTAATCGTTTCTAAAAGTACTAACATCAAGCTTTAAATTGAGCTATATTTCATCTTGACACAATAAGTTTGATTGCGATACCAAGTGCCATAGTCACTTGGGCAATCTCCTTTTGTATTTGTTGATTGTTGTTATTATTGTTATAATATTTGTTGAAGTGTTTAATTTGTGTGTAAGTGTTGTAACTTTGTATTGTTAATTCAAAATGGCTCCAGTGTTAAAACATGGTCGAGGCAAGCCTTTGACTTCTCAAACTAAAGAATTAAACTTTAAATGTCGTTTCTTTTTCAGGTTAGTAAATTTTTCATTTTAGTAACATTGTCATTTTGTAAAATCATGTTCATTTTGTAAAAGTTATACGTATGTTAAATGTGTAAATATTAAATTAAAGTCTCATCTTTTTCAGAGGAGAAACACATATAGTTTAATTTAAAATCCCATATTTATATAATATATATATATATATATAAAATAAAAACTAAAAATAAAATGTTGTTTTATTTTATTTGCTGACCATACACTACTACAAACGCAAAAATTTCTCCAAGCTAATTTACCTGTATATACTTATATTGCAGAACTCAATTTTCACTTGACCAATGTACATCAATGGAGTGTTTGGAGATTCTCAACAAATACAATTCCTTCTGCAGTTGAGAAAGATTTATTGATTTCATTCCATTCTTATCCCTTTATTCAACCTTTTTCATTTACAGAAAAAAAAAAGTGGTAGGGAAATCTGTCTAATTAATACTTACTATTATTTTAGGATGGTACGAACTTTACCTTGTTACTAGTAAGTAAGTTACTGTTTCAGTATTGGCATCAATACAGGAAAATACCGATATCAATACTTATAAAATATAATAATCTAGCTGACCCGAATAACTTTGTTTCGCGTAATAGTCAATAAATAAACAGATTTTAAAATTAATTCAAAATATTATACCGTTTTTAAATGTTTTCCTGGTACTTGATACCCGGTCAAATGTACATTACCCGTAAATGAGTATCGATACACAACAATACCGATATCACCGATATCCAGTCAAGTGAACGTTGACCCTAAATTGTTATCGATGCATAGTATTACCCATACCGAGTCAAATGCACGTTGACATATTTTTAGTCAACTTATACTGTTGAAAAATAAAGTGGTATCCATAAAGACAATACCGATAGCCGTTCAAGTGTACAGTGATCCTTATCAGTATTTCTATTCATACTAAGAAAACAATAAATGGTAACGATACAAGATAATTACCGATGCCTACTAGTACCCGGTCAAGTGTGCGGACGTGCCTATTAGATTTCTGGTAGGTAGCAAAAGTGTAAAAGTACTATCAGGTCCGCGAACAACAAGCGCGGGGGGAAGACGGTTGCCCCGCGCATGCTCCCGCCGTACTTCATACCTCACCCCCTCATAAACGCCGTGAACGCGTTCCCACTTCGTGTTAACGCGATGACAATCGTTTGGTTTAGATGCTTGCATGTTTAGACCTCCTTTGTCAGTTCTATAGTGCCTGATTTGAACTATAACGGAAGGATAAGCAGAAAAAAAATATATGTAAATGATTCAATGTTAGCAAAGGTGCTCCTTGGTTCTTATCCTCATATGTTCGCAACTGATATAGTTTGTACGATTACTTTAAACGTATTCGTTGCTTTGAAAAGGAGTAATTGTGGCGTCAGCGGCCATTTTGTGCACGGGTGGGACCAACATGACCCCGCCTTGCGTTTCCGATACGGGATAATTAAATAATACCCCACCACTATTCCCCTTTTGTAATGCAATTCATCGTACATCTGTTTTATTTTATTTTTTTACCTGTTTGTTTAAATTCCGCCTGCGAGTTGGAAGTATGTAATTTTCGGCGCAACAGTTGCAAAATTGTATGAATTGGTGAGGGAATGAATGAATGAGGGATTAAGAATAAAACTTACTTAATTATTATCTTTTTCCCATAATTTTTACTTAAACATCTTTATAAGTCTTTAGTTTGTTATTGATTTTAAAATGTTATTGTCGCAGATAAGCTCTGCAATCACATTATATATCATAAAACTATCCAGAAATAATGTGGGTTTAATTCCAAATACAAATAAACAATACGGACTGACATCGAACCTTCTCGGTATTTAAATTTATAAAACAACAGTTTGTTGGCTTGAAAAGTTTTAGTTCGTATAATTCGAGAAAGCTCGGCATTCGAGTTTTAATTCCAACAAAGTCCAGTAAAAGCAAACGCCAAAGTTGCTTATGCTCGGAAACTTAATTCTTGAATCCGCCTCCGCAGATGTAATGCCTTTTGTCCGCAAAACCATTATACTCAAGCGATTAATTTATACATAATGCACACTTTCCAATTGCTATTTTCGTATTTAAATGTTGACTTCTTTGACTCTATGTGTGTCATTCTATTAACCTTAATGTGTATACAATATACCTACTGTAGACAGTTAACTTTCAGGGACGCAGCAGATTGAATGTTTTGTGTATTATTTGTACTCAGTATCTTTTATTGTCCTTTTCAGCTATGATGATTCCTGTGACACTTCATCGTGTTCCAAATTACGTATTTTATGTTTAAAACGCCAAAATAATTTTAGTGCATAATATTTTTATTTTATGGCGGCATTATTACCAAAAATATAAAAATGAAACATCTTAAGCTTATAAATCAAAAACAGTATTGTTTAGTTTAATATAATGAAAAATAAAATAAAATAACACAAAAATATAATACCTACGCAATTCGTGTACATGAAATGGATCGTTGAAAAATCATAGAGTTGGAAAATCATATAATCGGCGCCCATCTTGTGATCGTTTGTCAATCGAGTCAATCGTCTGTACAAGTGCGTCAGCCTTGTATACAAGTTGCATTTTTATATTAATACTTTACGTGGTATTCTTTTATTGTTACTAATTGTTATTGTTGACTTTTTGTTGCTGTTGTTTGCTAAGTTTCCTTAGTTAATTGTTGGCGAAATGCCGAAAAAACTAATTTTGGTACTTTATTCAAATCGATTTCATTTCCATATAAAATATTATCGATTTTCGGAAACAATTGATATGATTTCAGTAAAGACATCTCTACACGTGTCAAAAATCGATGTGTCACAGAAATCATCTTAGGTGGAAAGGACTATAACATGCAATACATTATGCGCTTCGTTAACATAAATCGATGTTAAAAATGCATCCTTATTATCGTGATTCGATCGAGTTTATAATTACAACATCAAAATTATACGGTGCAGGAGAGACGCGTGCTTCTGATTTAAATCAAATTGAATCGGAGATTGGCTCAGTGCTAGGGCTGCGTCTGAAACTGAAGTACATGATTGGAAGAGAATAACGTTCGAGAATATTGATTTGATCTTGTAAATCGAAGTGGTACCTACGAATATAAAATCTAACATAAGCTTGATTAGAAACCTGTGTGTATCTTGATAAAACATAACATTATAAAGAATACCTACTACAAAAGCTACTGCTTTATAATAACCTCGTTTTTCATTTAACACGTCTATGTATTATTGCCTGTGTATTGTTCATATTGATCAATGACCTGCTTCCAACGATAAATATTTGTACACCGAGCACCGAGTTTTGTTCAAGTTTATTCAAATGGAAATCACGTTTGCGCCGACCCTATAAGCTGAAGACGTCTTATTTGTAGGCAACGCTTCCGATTGTCTCAGCATCAAGAGGATCTATTGTCTATCGGATTAACCTATTTTCTTAATATTCCACTTCAACTCACCTCCGATAACGTCGGGATTGTGGCAAATTGACCGTTAAATTATATTGGACTTCTGAATTTGATTTTGTGGACGAATTTTGTATAAACTTTTGCGTGTTGATACCAGATTTTAACATAAAGAAGAAACTTAATTTTAGACATAATATTTCGATCAGAAATAAAATTGCATTGTAATGAACGAACATAATATAATGTTAATTTTTTTGATTTTTCCCAAAACAATGATCAACGCGTCATGTAAAGAAGATATAATATTCCCAGAACACCACATGACTTAACATTGTTAACAAACGGCTGTCCCGTGTAAAAAGCAAACATGGCAGTTAGGTGGAAGATGGGCACCAATTAACTTTTCGGCGTAGCGTAATAGCGTAATGCTTTAAAATTGGATGATTATTGACAGCGCCCGAGTAGATTATATCCTGCATCGGCGGGTACGAGCACTTTTAATTGCGAGGCTCCCACGTTGATTTAGGGCAAATTGAATGTTTCCAACGTGTCTCGACGTCTCGTTGTTCGAACCTATCAATTAAATAGTAATCTCTTCGATTGAGTATCGCACGGCTTTAAACCGAACGCTTTGGCTAAGCAGCTTATCGTGAACATTCCATTTGCTCACTTTTACTAGATTTGTGACGGCTGTTTGCAGCTTGTGGAATAGCTCTGGTTTATCCAACTGGTTGAAATGGTGCTCTTTTTAGGTATCCTGTTGTTAAAGTTTGTATCGAAGCTATCCTTTGACCTGAAATTGGTATTTTATAAATGTAATTGATTTTTTTTATTTTAATCTGTAAAACAGAAAAATTAGTCCATCATCATCCACTTTCTTGCCATCTGAAAGTTATGTTTTTGTAATGGCAAATCGAAGTCGTCTGTTTCGATTCTGCACATATTATAATATGTGCAACGAAGTAAATATGAAGTGAGTAAGAAAAACAGTACAGTAAAATTTTAATTGAAATGGATTTAAGTTGATTCAGTAATCTCAAATAGATTACGAGCAGTCGCAACAAGGTCTTGTCAATCTGCCGAGACAAGAACGAGTTGCTCCTCACTAAAGGAACACAGCGAAACGTATTTAATTGCGTGTGAAATAAATTAATCGCGGTGTCGGATGTCGGACGTGGCAGTATAATGTTAGCAACGTTTCACTGGTAATTGAGTGTGTGAATATTTAATGAGTGAATATTTTGGTACGAAAGCTAATATCATGATGGCACAATGCATTCGGCCCATTTGACGTCAATCATGTTTTGCGTTCAACAATTTTGTAATTAAAGTCGCCATTATATTCAATTGTTGATGGTACAGTAAAATGGTAATTGTAATGTTTTTTTGTGAAATGCTAAATTCAAACGTGTTGGTATTTTTGCGTTAAATTTATTTTCTTTTCTAGTAAAAGTATTGATCTTAGAAGGAGGTCGAAAAATGTACTCTGTAATCTGTAGGTATATAGGCGCTAGTATTTGTTTTGTCAGTTATAAACTACATTAAAATTTTTGATTTAAACAAATTCAAGCTCTTCTTATCACAAGCTAATTGGAAGATATAAAAGTTGCTCAAGAGTTAATGTTTGAAATCTAACTTGATAATACGCTTACGCATCGGGATGCGAACAAGGTAACAAAATTCCGAGTCATGATTAATCCGTCGTGATAATCGCGTTTTGAAGTTTTTATGCGTTTTTTTATCCTAGTTGAGCAATTAACGTGAAGTGCGGTAACTGTAACTAATGGTGTATTGACGTTGTGAGTCTCTGTGATTCCACCGTAATTGAATGTCATGAAGTGGCGTGGCGAATGTGCCACGGCTTCTGTATCAATTGACATGTGTGTTACGGGAATAACTGATTTTACACATATTTATGATGTTAAAGCGATTATTTAACGCTGTGTTACAAACACGAACCCATCCGGTTTGTGTTTGTAATGTTGCACAGTGGTACCTACAGATTTAAATGCACCATATTTCTATGCCTTGTTTTTTTTATGAAGAAGTAGAGTACATTGAACAGATACTAAAATGAATTTGTAGGGAAAGTTTCTAGGCATTTTTCATTGGGTCTAAGCAGTTTTATATTATTTGCCGTTAAAAAACACGAAAACATGTTACATGCTATCAAAATCATCGTCATTAAAAATAATTATTCTTAAATGATTAATATTGCATGGAGCTCGAGTCACGTTTCAATATGTTCTAGGTACCATGGGTAATTGGATTTGCACACAAAAATATAAGTACTAATACTAGCCAATTAAGCTATCTTTAAGTTTAATAAATCACTGTATTCCCGGTATTTTCTTTAGAAAATTAACTACAATTATGTATAGAAGAAAGAAGAAAAAATAAACAATAACATTTATTGCTTTGAATGCCTTTTAATCCTGCAAGTAATCGCGGCAAAAAGATAATGAACGATCGATAAGTTATTAAAACTTTTTGCACCTTGTCGTTGCGTTGACGCGTATTGTATAAAATCACAGTAGTTAACAAGGTTGTGTCGACTTGTTCGACGTTTTTTAAGCGTTTTGATAATCATGCTATTAATTGGCTTAAGATTAGTATGTATAGAAATGTATTTTGTTAACGTATAGTGGTTTTATCTGGCAAATTGTAAAGAGCTTTTGTAAAATTTGATAGGTTATTTTACCCTTTTTGTATTTTTTTTATAAATCTTTATTTATGTACGTGCACATATTCTCATCTACTGCTTTCGAGCGAACGATGAGCGTATTATTCGGTGTAGAATAGGAAAACAAAGTTTTATTCAGTTACATATTACACAAACCATAAGCATTTAATTTTATGATGCTATTTCATGAACGATAGCTCAACAATTGCACAGATATTAACGTTTTATATTAACGCTACAAAGTAATCCAATGCTAACTGGCCACTGACGCGTTGGATGACTTGTTGCTCCCGCGAAGTGCGGCCTAATGCTAACTCGCCGGTAATGACAGATGCGGCCAAGTGCGCGCCTGCTGAGTCAGCGCACTTGAGCGGCGTCGGCGCCCACTAAATGTTCCCTAAGGGTGCTTTTCCACCAATCATGTGCGAGGGAAAGGTGTCGTGCGAGG